>OVBE01003091.1:0-26852 GCA_900406425.1 Iberis pinnata
CTGCGAGGCAGCTTGACCAGTCTTCAGTAAAATAGCCATAACTTTTGATTGCATCAAATGATCGACTTCAAACCACTTGAATATGAAAGCTAACTCACGTGGATATCTTGTGTCAAAATTTCAGCTTCATCCATAATTGGAAACATCTTCAAATGTTTGAAATAGTCAGACCTTTCTGCCGGATTCTGCACCTGAATATGCCAATTTGCATCCAAAACGTCCCGAACACCTAGAAACTTGTAAAAACACTAATTTCTCCAAGAAAATCTCGGATAACGTTGAATAGAAAGCATAAATTCTTACTATAAAGCGTAAAACCGAGTAATATCAAAAGGCTACCTTTTCCGGGAAACTTGTCCATAAGATGTTGTGCATGTTACTGGTTACAGCCAAGAAATATGAATTATGATTTTTATTCGCAAGGTGTCCATTCCGTATCTGTTTACGTGAATTTGTCATTGCCAGTGGTCTTCCTTGTGGCCCTTACCTTGAACCAGCAGTGTTGGAGAGATTACAAACTCCAGAGAACCCTAAAAACCGTACTGGAATACTCTTATATCGGATACAAATCAGAGCATGGTTGTTAAAGACATTGTAGAGTTGCTGAAAACAGACAAGAGAATGCATGTGGACAAAAAATGTCTTCTTGGAGGAGAAATCGTCTTGCGCTCATTGTCATAGTATAGGGGATCTTGCTCTATAATACAAATCTGGTAAAACCTGAAAGCAAGGTGGTTTAGATGGTTAAGAATTTAGAAGCATTTGAAAGTTTCTCATGGGGTTGTGAATCCTTTGCGTTGACAATAGTGATGGTCAAGGTTGGGGGAGCAATGTGTGGACTTCAAAGCCCTTAGATCCAAATTAAACCAATCACACGCATCAACACATGGATTCACCATTGTGTTACAATTATTTTTCTACGAGGCAATCCATGAGTTTGTCAAGTTACTCCCAATATCAGAGGATGACGATCACGATTTCACACATGAATCTATATTGAGTTTACCAATTTGCAGGATATTCCACAACACCAAGATGATGAAATTAGAGAATATGTCCACTGTAAGTGAGAAGAAAAAATAGATGAAAATGATCCAGTTCGTCCTTATTAGTAAATAACTGACATTGTTATATTGACAGATGTACATGCAATAGTTTCTTCCTACTGATGACATTTTATACAGGACTATAAATGAGGAGTGGACTGATGAGGTCTAAGATGAGTCGGTGGACTATATCAAAAATCTAATTGGTTGTGGATTTAAATTCAAGAAAACTATGTGGCAAAATGATTATAGTGATTTTTATCGCATTGTCGTGGACGAGTACAAACCTATGAACCTCAAGAAGTCTAAACAAGCTAGGGAGACACATACCACTTCTCAGGAATGGGCAGGCACATCGAAAGCTAAAATATCAAAATCTAAAGCACGAGAACCGCAAAGAAGAGGAACTGTCCACCAGATGCATTAAAGACAAGAGATGAAGAGGTGGTTGATGTAGAGGCTATCTTTAGTTGATTCTAGAAAATGCTTGTTGATCACACTGAGAAGATAACCAATTTATTCCTCAATGAGAAGTTGATCATGAAGGATTAATTACTGGATGATAAGCGAAGTGCGTAAAGGTGGGAAGTTTACAAGCCAAGAAAAACGCAAGAAGCCTTCATCTTCACATGCATCTTTGAGCACTAGTTCTGAGAATGTAATGCCACATATAACGATGGACGAAGATGAAGTAGGATGTAGCAAGGGGATAACATACAAAGACTACCTAGGCGTAGAACCTATCCTCAAAGAACTCAACACCACCGTAAGTATTTTGGTATAAGTTTGGTATGTATGTTTGAAGACTAACATTAACCTCTAATTGAGCATGCAGACAAAATGTACACGAAGATCAAGTGGACAAAGTAGACGAACCAAAAGGGACAACAGAAGGAGTGAGGCACTATGTGGACATAGTTACTTTAATTTGGCCAGGTCCGTTCAAAGGCCAATAACATTTCTATTTATTTCAGGAGAAGGAGATGTCCACGGTAGAGTAAGTGGACAACGTAGACGAACCTAAAGGGATAAAAGATGGATTAAGGAATTTTGTGGGCATAGTTAATTTAATATGTTCAAATTCGTTTAAAGACTAACAAAATTTCCATTTATTTCAAGGGAAAGAGATGTCCACATATCATAATGTGGACAAAGTAGACGTACCAAAAAGGACGAAAGACGAAGTAAGGAATTATGTGGACATAGTTACTTTAATTTTTCCAGGTCCGTCTAAAGACCAACAATATTTCTATTTATTTCAGGAGAAGTAGATGTCCACAACAGACATAGTGGACAAACCAACGACAACAAACATGTCCACAAAAAAGGTAAGTGCAAGTAATATAATGTGTTAAGGTTTTTTTGGTTCTCAAGTTGTCCACTATGTATGGATACCCAGCCGACACCAAATTAGGCTATTACTTTTGCGGAGACCAATGATGACGGGTACGTTGGAGACATTTCTACTTATGACCCAAACTCAATACTTGGTTTGAAAGATTCAAAAAATAATCATAACACATGGAGACGACAGTAACAACCCTTCTACTCCAAAAGATGGGAATGGCAAGGTCACATATATTCCATATTTTTGGTTTGTTTGTACTTGGATAAGTATCATATTAATTTATGATAGTTTCTTAATTATAGGTAATAATGGAGGGAGGATGAAATATCAAACTTCATTGGTGGTAATTTATATAGGAAAAAAACGAACATTAAAAGTCAAGTGAGGAGAACACATTTCTGCTGGAAAAGGCCCACCTTCACATATATGACCTACGAGTAATTCTATATTGATTGGTTTATTTACCAAATGTCGACAAGATGAAATTGTAAGCTTTTGCTAAAAAATGATTTACTACGGGATTTTGTCAAACGGTTCACTCACATGATAATTTTGGTGTACATAATGGTTTCCCCAAGCATTGGTGACAGATGCGTGTAGGCAGACATTTCGCGCAAATGATGGAGTAGGTGGAAAAGTTGTACCAGTAAGTGTCTAATGGAAATCGTATTGTCAACATTATAGACACATATACATGGTGGAATTTCTTATGGTAACGAATGGACAATTTTGTTACAGAGTATTACAACAGATTCTTGCAAGGAAGGCTATCTTAAGAGAATGCATAAGAACAAGTAAATTTACTAACTTAGTGGACAAAATCACGTAGCCTATATACAGTTCACAACAACATAAATTTGTGTCCAAACTTAAACAAAGTTTTTTCTGGTCTTGGCAACAGACCCCAGAATGGAGACACTTCATGAAGGGGATGGACCAGTAGGTGGACAAATTGTACGAGTAAGTGCCATATACATGTACAATGTAGACATTCATTTGTAAAAAATGGTCAAATTTGTTATAGGATATTACAATTGAATATGTCAAGGAAGGCCTAGGTCAAGAGAATGAAGTAGGACAAGTAAGTTTAATTAACTAGTGGACATAAATCATGTAGACAATATATAATCAATTCTTAAATAAGAATGTGTCCACACAGGTGCTTACAAATGAAGTTGTAAAGGAACATCGTGATTAAGAGGGTTTTGAGGAGCATGTAAATTGTCAAATTGGACAAGATCATTTAGGAATATTCAACTAACACATACTTATGCATTTTCATATTGCATCGATACTATTAGTTTGACAATCCTTGATATGTTATTTCAGAACATGAGCACCGATGCTCGAAGGGTGTACAATTTCTTGAAGGTGGACAAGTGGGTGATCAAGTTCAATCGATATTTCATCACTCTCATATTTTTATTGGTACCCTTGCTGAGATGTATATAGTGGATGTGAATACGAAAATACTTGTATACAGGACATCAGAGGGTGGGAAGGAAGACAAATTTCAAGAGCTGACAGGAGCACAAGTAAGATTATTAACTCAATAGACAAGATCCAATGGACAATATAGAGAGGACATATATATGCAATGTTATCTACGCATGTTCAAAATAAAGATATTGGGAAGGAAGATCAGGATGATGAGAATTATTAAGGACATGTAACACCGAATCCAACAGTAGATGTGGTGGGAGGAAAAGTTAGTGTACCTGAACGATTGACAAATCAAGGTCATTTTTGTATAGATTGAGGAAAACATGATTTTTTGTAATAGGATACCACAATAGACGTTGGCGAAGTAGCCAAGTTCCAGAAGATAGCAGGATTGCATGATCATAGTGAAGATGATGCATTCATTGGGAGTGGACAAGAATCTAAACGTGAAATAGATGGACAAGCAGCATCAAAAGAAAAAATATTGCAGAATAAGATGGAAATATACATAATGCATCTCTTAAGAAGGAAAATAAGAGCCTTCTTTTCCCGGTTGATAATGCGGACACATCCAAGGACAAGTTGCATGAGAATAGGATTACGAAGAAGCCTAGAAGATTTCATGATTCAATGAATCCATAGCATGTACCTAATTTTGCAGATGTCTACGATTCTCTTGTGCCTCTTCAGTCAAAATGAAAGAGCAGTTTTCTTGTAAACCTCATATCAAACGACAAGAAGTAAGAAATTAATAACTAGTTATCAATTACATACCAACAATATATATATATATATGAACTATTTTCTTACAATGAATGAAGACCATTTATGATTGATGGGAAATGAGTCTAATACTCATTTTTCAATGTTGCTGTCAATCATCGCCACCCTATAGACAACAATTTCAGTATGCTCATTGATAGTTACATTACCTATTGTTTTGAGGTATAATGGACAAAGACTTAAGTATATTTGTTTTTGTTTGCAACATATTGATGCGTTGCTAAATCTTTTGGCATAAAGAAGGAGACAACCTATTGACCTGAAGGGTTAGAATTCTTGACAGTATGTTTATACGAATGCTTTATGACGAGAACATGAACTACAAGAAGTCAAAAGCGAAAGACAAATGGTCCTGTAATAGCACAATCAAAAACTACATAAAGGTTTTGTCCACAATTGGTTAAACAAGTTAAGTTGGCTATCAGCCATTGATTATGTGTATGTCCTTATGGGTTAGGGGAAATCACATTGGGTTGTCCTCTTTATTGATCATAAAGTAGAAAATATCAATATCCTTGATTGCTGGCGGAAGGGAATGGACCATGAGATGATGGAAGCAACCAAGAAACCGTTAGCTGAATTTATGCCTTTTGTAGTCAAACAATTGGTCCCAGCAGACTCTGGTGGACAACATCTCCCCTCTGATTTTAGTGTTATTTAGAGTCTTGGAAGTGCTGTAGATATCGTGGGTTGGTGATTGCGCATCAATGGAAATATAGTTGATTGAGTTTCACTCTAATAGTATTGATGTTTCCTATCTTACAAAGAATATGGTAGGTATTGTGCGCGACCACTAAGGGATCGACATGTTGAAGAGTTTTTTCATGATTTTCCTGTCTGATATCATTGCTCTTACTACTCTGCTCTCATAACCCTAATGTTTCCCACTTTTATTCTGCTTTTTAGGATGATTTTAACTTGTTTGGATCTCTAACGTTTATTTTGCAACACCGCAGACACAGTATGGTCCACAATGTTTATGTAGACATATCCAGTGTCTCTTATGGATATATCTGTTTTTGGTCCATCAGGAACATTACTAGTTATTTTAACCTATTATAATTAATTGTATGGTTAGTATGGCCGAGAAGTCATTGAATACGTGCTTATATTAAGACAAAAAAATTACAAAATACTTGCTTCTTACAACATAACAAAAAAAGGATGGCTCCTACTGTTTATTTTGCAACACCGTAGACACAGTTTGGTCCAAAGCGTTTACATGGACATATCCAAGGTCTCTTATGGATCTTTCCGGTTTTTGTCCACCAGGAGCATTATTAGTTACCTTAACCTATTACAAGTAAGTTTATGGTTACTATGGTCGATAAGTAAATATATACATGCTTATATCACTAACAAAATTTACAACATACTTGGTTTTGCAACAACACAAAAAGGTTACTTACATTGTTTTTCCATACATCATAACTGAAATATTGCAACAAAATACAATTTTAATCCAAAAGTACGGGTATATCTTTCTATAATATTCTTCCACGACACAGACATGAGCATGGGGGTGGACGAAAACCTCTATATAGGATTTTTGCAACTTTTCCTATTGTGTCCAGGTAAGTTATATGATGTGCAGTTTCATCAAAGATGGTATTTATCGTGCACATCATAACACATAAAAAACTAAGTTAAGTGGACAATACATGCAAGAAACACAATCGTATCCTGTTAATAAACACATAATGCATGGACGAACCTACCCAATCAAACGTTTTGGTCCACAAACATCACATGGACATTAAATTTTCAAATTTTTGTACAAAGTTTCTACGAGATTACTTACTGAGTATTCTCCTTCTGATGAGATTCTAACTGTACGTGGCCTACCAAACCCTATTTTTGTTTTTGGAGGATTGATTTTCTCGTCTACCAAATTTTGGGGGATATCACTATCTTTTTCCCTTGCTGGTGGAATAACTAACAACACATCAAAAACTTTACAAGGGCAAGTTTTCATTTGTAAGTCAACGGTAAAAACACATCCATTAGAGTTCTTAACTTGGAATATTGTTTCGGTTGCCCCAATAACTGCACAATCAATTGTGTATTTCGATCAACAAATCTTCATTTTCATGTGTGCATCATGTTGTAGTATTAGAAGCTTTCTTCCTTCTTGTACAAAACCAACCCATTAACTTAGTTCTTATAGACTCAACCCTCCTTGTCATTAGGATTTCCACTGCATTTTGGAATGTTATTCAAAGATTCTGAAATGTTTCTTGTCATTAAATTGTACTGCATTCCTGGAAAGTATGCAAGTGCCCAATGCGCAAACCCGATGTCCACCAAGTAAGTAGCAAAACTGAGGTTCTATTTTTTCACCTCCTCAAGCCAGTACCTAAAATCTTCAACCGTGTATTCCGCATTTGAGACAAATATAGATATTTATATGTATATCGAGGTTGACAACTATACATTCATGTCTACGTAATACAGGTAGACATAATATGTGTATTACGTATGAAAAACCCTTGCATCACATCATGTACACTTATACAATTTACTTTGTCCACCAACCAGAACATGGACAATACATACTTAGACGTAATTGTTTGAATTCGAAACGAAAGGACAAAGGGACAGTAGATAAACCATGCAGGAAATCGACATAGTGGACAATCTATACATGGGGAAAATGGACAGCAAAGAGTACTGTATATCACATAAGTCCTATTGACATCGCCAAACTATGCATGTTTGCAATGGACATAATTGACAACCTATTCATGGACACACTCAACAACACATGGTACTTTATACCCCCGAAGCCCTACTGACATGTTAAAATTTGTAGACAAATATTTCATATTGTCTACTATTTGTAAGAGACACCAATTTCACACTGCACAATATCATGTCCACGGATAATACATGTTGCACACCTGCATATATGGTGGGGTGTCTGTCTGAGATGAAAACTAGATCATCTCCGTTATCGACGAATGTCGATAATTGCTCAAAAACCATGTCCATCCAGCAGTATTCTCTCCATCTATTACTCCAAATGCTAATGGTAAAATCTGATAGTTCTCGTCTTGTCCACTTGTTTTGACTAAACAACTTTTAGATTTCTCCTTTGTTTGTGTACCATCAACGACAATTACCCTCCTCAAATGTTTGTACCCAGCCACTGAAGCACCAAAAGAAACAAACAAATATTTGAACAATTTCACACCCTCAGCCGTAGTAATTGTATTTACCTTCGAAATGGTCCCTGGATTTTTCATAGACATCTAATGCAGATACGTGGACAAAAATGGGTAACTATCCTCCTCACCACCCCTTCCTATTCTCATAGCCACTTTCTTAGCATACCAAGATTTTATGCACGATATTGTAACGTTGAACTCTGAGAGAAAATACCTCGGACATCGCATGCACGCGGCCCTTCCTGTCCATGTGCATATCTCGCCTTCAGTAATTCATCAAGGATGGCCGATTTTGCTTTCTTTCCATAATAAGATCTTGAACTAACATCGTATGTATGTTTCAAAGTTAACTTCCTCATCTCAACATTTTCAGAAACCATGTGTATTGTACCATATACCCTCCTATGGCAATTGCGATCAACGCATATAACTATTACCATTTTTTGTCTTAAGCTTTTACTTTGAAGTTGAACAATCTTTTATAGGGTATACGGAGATCGCCTTATGAAGCTCACCCTTATTCTAAAATATCATTCCAACGTAGAGTGCATCACCCCTTTTTTCAAATACAGTTTGCTTCATCACTTGTCTATCAACAGAGAGCCATTCTTTTCCACCATTGTATACTACTAGTTTTCCATCCATATTACCATATGTATTCCCATGGGTGTTTTCCACTTCACCATGCAAGCCCCCTGGTTCTGTGTTATATTGTCCATCGTGTTCACTATTATTCCCACATGATCCATCACCCATTTCATACACTTGCACATCACCTCTCTTTTCCACTACCTGGTCACATGAAATGACCATACCGAATTGATACGGATCTCATTGTGTTAGGTACTATGTGTCTATCAGCTCTCGCATGACGTCAAAATCGTATTCCTTGCAACTCTCATACCTAAATTCTTTATCATCCTCGCTATCCAACTGTGGAAACTCAGTGTCATCATTGACACAAATATGGTCCTTCCTAGCATGATTCCGTTTAGGTCCACTATCCTTACCATCTTCTCCACTGCTGTCAACTTTTGGTCCATCTTCGGCTATATGTGGTCCATAATTCTTGTTAATAAGTCCATGACCCACAAATTCATCTCTACACTCTGACAATTATTCTACGTTCTTTTGTTTCTGTCCATATTGTCTTTCTCATTCTCCGCTACAACACCTCCCCACTCAATGCACAATCACCTTAGTAGACACTTTCCAGTTTGTTTACCATGTCTAGAAATTCCTCATCCTCACATGCGATTACCAAATCATCACCTATGTTGATACTTTCTTCTAGTGGACATCATTCTCTCGTCCGCATGGACATACCTGTTGGTACATAAGGTTTGGCACCATCATTCCGCTTGATGGACATATACATATTTAGTCCACCACATTCGAACCTTGCTTTCTTAAAACTCTCTAATCCATCATTGTTATCCACAACCACTGGTGGCATTTTAATTTGCGTAAAGACAACTTTCAAGCCTTTATGCCAGTAGGTTAGAGTGATTTTATCTTTACTCATCCCTCCATATGCGTTTACAGCTTTTCTAATAAAATTATTGTAACTTTCATCCATTGTAAGTTGTATACATTTGGCAAACATATATGTTGATACACAAAAATCTCAACCACCAGCTATGATCTTAACAGTTTCTTCCTTCTAAGTTTACCTATACATAACATTACAAAATACATTATGTCCATACACATTATACCATCTATTAAATGAAGTCCAATTTAAGAAACCATTATAAATGTTCAAATTAAAACTTAAACTAAAAAGAAAACACAAATCATTAATGATTCTCACATGCTAAGAACATTTCCAATGGTGAAGCACCAATGGAGAGTGCTTAACTATTTTTTTATTAAATTTAATGCATAAGAAACTTTGGGTTAGAATAAAAAATTTTAGACTCCAATGGTAAGATACTCTTGATGCTTAAAAAAACTTGTTTTTTTTTACATTTCATTTAACAAATTATATTTCAATTCATAAATTATATTTTATATTTAGATTAAACAATTTTAGATTCTTAATTTTTTTATATTTTTTAAAACATTATATTTTACATATCACAAATATTTTACATATCATATTATATTTTGGGTATTTTCCGGTTCCTTTAACATAGAATCAAACCGACCCAGAACTGAACTGAATATTAGAAAAGTATCAATTGAGTATTAGAATTTAGGATTTGAAGAACCGGTTATTATCGGTTTATTAAAAGTAAAAATAAAAAATAAACCGATCGGTTATCAAACCGAACCGAGAACCAAAATTGAAAATTCTTTTTGTGTCGTCTACATAGGTCGGTTCGATTCGTGAAATCTTCGCTTCAGTTCGAAAAACTCGGTTCGGTTTTTTTCACAATCCTACAAAAAAATCATGAATCTAAAAAAAAAATCCAATCGATTTACAAAAAAAAGCAACCAACACCTGTCATGAGCACCAGTTGCTTAATGGATTCTTAAAATCCTTCTCTAAGCATTGACCCTTAGTTTTAATACCATTTGTATGTATTTAATTACCTTAATACACTTTTAAACACTTAAAGATCCCTTTAAAATACATTAAGCAACTCCATTGGACTTGCTCTAAGCTCGTCCAATATCGCCGATGCCCCTTTCTTCTTCAACAAAACCAACTTCCATAAACATCTCTTAATTAAAGCAATAAAGAGTTTGTTTTTACCTTTTGTACAACAAAACCAATCTTGTCATAATTTAATTGCATTAACTACCATTAATGACTTCACTATAGCCACAACTCACGCCAACTTCGAAGGGGGTAATATCGACCTTGCACAAATGCCACACTACTATTGTCTACAAAGTTAACCATTTATGGTATTTTTAATAACACATTAGTCATTTATGGTATATTAAAAAAAGAGTTAAGAATTGTTACTTCTAATCTAAGATCATGGTTTTAAACATCGAATATCTAAACTTTATAATTTGTTATATAAATAATTTTTAAAAAATATGTAATAACTATATCAAATTGATAGTTAATAGTAAATTTTATGTTGCTTAAAAACTTGAATATAATTATAAATATTATTTGGTTTAACTAAATAGTACTTGATATACAAAATTAATATGTAATTAAATTAAATTTCATCTTTCATTTTGCTCTCATGCTCACTTATTCCAATCATTTTTCAATATTTAGAAGACTTTCATTCCCATATTTTCATATAATGAGCCTATCCTCTCCCGATTATTCCAAGACAAAATTATTCGGAGGATTCTTCTGACCAATTAGAAAATCAATAATTGTCAACAAAGTTGTTTCTTTTTTTCTTTAAATCCAAAGAATTCTTATTACTTTATACGTAGGTTATTAATTCTGCATTATACAAAAATATTCAAAACATTTTATCGACATGAGTGTTTTATATTTAAAAAATCAAACTATTTGAAAATCTTATTCATTTTTTTAATTAGACTACATCATAGTAAAAGAGTACCATGTTCCATATGAACTTCAAACGGTTTAGCTTTAACCATGTTAATTAATGGTCCCAAATTTTTGGTTGATAGAGAATCAAAGTTGACTTACCAAGAATAAGGAAATGCTATGGTTCTAAAAGATGATTTTTTATTGAATTTTTGATTCAGAAGTAATTCGCGGGATCATGCATTCTTTCCTAGTTATAGTGCCACTGGGTGAATTCAGCCTATTATATTTTATGTTTAGTCAAACTATATTTTTTAATATGTTCTAAATATAATGGTCAATAACTTATGTAGTTGCATATATATGTCAATTTTATAACTAATTAGTTTGCTAACCGAAATTCACATCATTATATATTTATGAAAAAATTTATTAGTTATGACAATAAACTCAAATTTTCGACATTGTAAAATCATTCATTATGTAAATGAAATACACAAAATTGTACAAAATATATTATATTAAATTAAATAATGTTATAAATACATAATACCGCGTGTAACGCAAATGAAATCCTAATCAACATACTAAACCTCTAATCCAAAATATTATGACTACATGCCCAAAATTTTTTAATTATAAAATTAGTAGCAAAGCAGCCGTACTTATTTAATTTTTGTTAGCATAAATGGCTCTAATTAGCATATTATATAGTTTATTGAAACTGAATTTTGATATATTGTAGGTATAAGTTTTTTAAATAAATGATTTCATAATTAGTACATAACGACCGGACATTGTGTTGGATAATCTTCGAGACAATTTGGAATCCAATATTCTAACAAGTTTGTTAGAATAAGAAAAGCTCAAGAAAACTAAAATTAACCATTATCATTAAATATAGAAAATAGTAGTTTCTATAATAGGAATAGGAAAGAAATTTTTTCTCTAATCCTAAAAATAAAAATACTAATAAAACAAGAATATACTTAATTTTGTATAAGTCTATGGAAGGTTGTTCTATAAGACACAATCTAATAAGAGAAAATTCAGTTTTGAAAGACTATCTAAATCTAATAAATTTTTTTTTTCTTTAGATCTCTAAGTGTTAAATCAAATTATAATTAAATAGGTATAAGAGTCTTAAAGTGAAGACTCGGCCAAATCAACAGAAAGATAATTCACGTAACATACAGACTTGTGCGAGAGACGTTGGATCTTCATCCTCAATGTAATTAAATTTTCAATTTATGCTCTCAACTCCTATTATGAGCATTTACTCTTAGTTTTTTTTTCAACTTCTCTAATTTTAGCTATATTTTCTTCACTATTTTACCAGTCATGACTTCAGTAGTGAAATCTATAAATTCTCGGCTTGTCTTTGCAAGATATATACAGTCAATTATAATATTGAATACATGATGTAATAATTATAATTTGTTTGTAAAACGGTCAAGTGCTAGATGAGATAGAGTTGGCAATGGAAAAAGGTCATAGTTTCATTATTTAATGAATATCCTTTGGAAATGTCAACTACTTACTAAATATCATATCTGACTGAAATTCAAAATGAAATACGGTATCTATAGTACAACTAATAGTATGAACAACTAAAAAAAAAGTATATTTTGTTACAACAATAACTATATATTTTGAAAGATAGAAAAACAGTACGGAGAAAATATAGTAAAGAAGAAAGAGGTACAATGAATAGAACCAATAGGTATGTTTGGTTGACAGCAATGGATTATTATAAAAGTGTCTGAAACGTGTCTCGTGGGATTTTTTGTCGGCTATTCCACAATTATTGGGGACTTTCGTCGTTTTTTAAAATCATATCAACTAACTATATACTCCATATCTATGCTACATCTTAACCAACTAACGACCATTCGTAAATTGTTTTATAAACTCCCTTTTCTTTGGCTTAGTCCCCATGTGTTCGAATGGTCACCCAAATTATTCAAATTCGAATTATGATGGACCTTTGGGATCAATATATTTATATTTATATTGGTTCCAAACTTTACATTTTTCTTCTTCCTTATCATGTGAGTTATATATATTGTCATGTACATTGTGACTTACAAATAATACTCGTGTTTGTACTTAAATAGAGATTGATCAATCGGTATTAAAGAAAAACAGAGGTCCAATAAAAAGCTTAAAGAAAAACTAAATAGATAGGATATGAAATAAAACGATCCCTACATTTGAGGAGAATCACAAACTGAGATAGTTAGAGCCTACTCATAAGAAACGTGACGACTTCTTATATATTGAACGACCAAGTCATCTGAAGACTCAATACGTGAAGACTTCCACGTTAGTAACCCCCTTGATAAATCTAGCCAAATCTTTACGTACTTTATGACTAAATACTTCATATCCACATTTTTAAATTATTCAATTAACAATAATAAACAAACTCAAGAGTGTTTATATAAAACTGTATTTGAATCACTATTAGTTTTAACTAATAGTTTTTCAAAAAGCAACTGTAACACAATTGTATTACAATCATTACAGAAACAACCAATATAGCAAAAGTTTGGACATTGGTCTCTATAACGTTATTTTCTTGTCACTGAAAAGCATAACCTGGAGGTTCTACAACCCAAAACGGTAAATAAGAATTTGAAAAACCGAACAAACATATCCTTGCTTAAGCAGCTCATGGCGTTCTTGAAATCTTGGGCAGTACTGTAGTTTGAAATTCGGAAAGGAAGTTTGAAGTGTCGCAAGTTCGCTTAATTCTAATACAAAAACGGGCCACTCAGACGGATGGTTAATCATATGGACCAGTTGTGCAAAATCGATTTTCTGTAGGATACTTATCATAGTTCATTGTGTACAAAAAAGGATTTAATTAGCCCTCATCTTATATTATGTAGATCCAAAGCATCAACTGTTCCATCCTTGTCACTAAAGGATCCATCCTAAACCATTAGTCATGTCATCATTTTTCAGGACGCGTCTATATAGCATGCATATCTTGGAACTCAATAATTGACAATGTTTTTAACAAATGTTCCATCGATTTTTCTGGTGAAGACGTTCACCGGAATGACCGGATTATGAGTGCATCGGAATCCTTGTAACGAGCACTATAAGTTGGAATATTCATTTTTCAAATTTGAGTACATTTTGAATGAGGAATGAATGTAAAAAAAGAGGAACTCAAACACAAAAAATGTTGACTTAGTGTTGACTAAGTTCAACTAGTGTTTTTATCGCACATTGTTTGGAAAAACTTTTCTCACTATTATATAAGTGGCAAAAAGCTTTTTTAAGTTCAAATGAGTTGGGTACACTATGGTGTATTGGAGAGAGAGATGGGCCACCCACATGCGCGCGCCGCCGTCGCCGACCGATGCGGGTCGTTGGGTTTTTGGGAATGTCCTAGTCCTAGTCCTAGTCCATCAAGATATATTCTTTTTGGAGAAGATTTCATGCCCAATTTTAATATGTGTCGCTTCGTTTCTTAACCGGAACAGAACCATAACCGAAATTAATTTTGGTTCGACTGCATCTCACTCCAGCTCACGTGATTGACTGAGTCTCTAACGACTCCCAGATTTTTCGCCTCGATTCGCTCCACGCGATCTCGACCTTTTCAATCTCAATGCTCCTCTTGCCTTCAAAACTCGATCTCGTCTCATTCATTCTGTAACTTTTCAATACACAAAAAATCCCTCACAGAATCCTCTCGACTTCTCTCTCATTTTTTCACGTAAGTCATCATTCCGAGATTACATCGTAGAACCGTAAATTCGTCGACTCCAATATCGAGTGTAGCGAATTGGTTTCATAAGCGGTTGTATCCTAAGATTCTTGAATCGCACATAAAACCGTCACACTGCGGGCGATTTTTAGAATTAAGGAAAGAGACCATATCTCAACTCTGCTTCGTTTTTTATCGTGTTTTAATCTTTTTTTCATCATATTTCCTTAATATGATTTTTATCATCCTTCAATATATGGGGTGTCTTTGACCAATGTCTGGTACTATATATGTACCGCATGCCACACTCATAGTCATAGAAGAGGTGTCATTACAAAATAAACCATTCGCATGGCGACCATTCTGCGTATTCTACTTTGCATGAAATAGAATATATCATGAGATTCTCAAACCCTATTGTTGAACAATCTATCGGTCGCTTTTCAAATAAACTTTAGAATGATTTTAATTCCATCTTTCTTTCGGTTCCATCCATAAACAACCCTCACTTGATAACTATTTATGCATTTATGTGTCCATTTCGGTAGGCTTTTTCTGTTCTCCAGTTTCCTTAAACACATTCTTCCTTGATATAATTATATGATAGAGGAAATAAACTCCAGAAAAAAAACCAAAGATAGATCAAAACCGAAAAAACAACATCAAACAAAGAAGAGTAACCACTATAATAGACTAACCAACTGTACGAATAACATGAACCAATCTTCGGTTAACAACACAAAACACCAACAATTATTAATGACGGTTTGTGTTCATAAGGAATTGTTTGGTTAAACCGCATCCAAGTGCCTGATTAGGTATCTTACCGATCCGGTTTACTCCTTCAGCGAAAACCACACCCATACCCATATGCAAATGCGGTTCAATGTGGCAATGAAAGAACCAAACCCCTGGATTGTTCGTTACGAATCTTAACGCCGTCCATCCGTACGGGAATAACACCGCCGTGTTTCTCAACGGCGGATTCTTCAGATTATACGTCGTCTCGCTGATTCCCGGTGTGAATTTCCCTTCTCCATAACCCAAAACCCAGAAATCGTGGCCGTGAAGATGCCATGGATGGATCTCACTCACATTTGCATTTAAAGCGTTTGCGTTTTGGATAATCACGTCTACGGTTACGTTGAACGGGAAAACATATATCCCGTTTCCTTGAGTAGTGTTCGGAAATGGCGGCGGGTTCATGATATCGTAATCCATTGGGAAACTCACCGGCGGCGATTTCCGGTTAAATCCGAGTCTCAATTTGTATTTGACGGATCCTAGATACGGCGTTGTTGGCACCATTAGAGAGACGTTGTTCATGGCCCACTTAGTGGCTCCGTCGATCTTATTCTGTGTGTTTAGGAGAATCAACCGTTTGCTGAACGTCTTTGGTGGTGATGGAGACCCCATCGCTGCGAAGATCTTCTTCGAGAAAGTTTTGCTTCGGTTGAAGTCGTTCCATAAAGGAGTTTCCGGCGGCGGAGAAGAAGGTAGTTTCAAAGAAGTGGAATTCAAGTAGTTTAAAAGAGTTAGTGCTTGAGTCGTATTGGGTTTCCGAGCACGAACGCCGACGGAAATCCAATAGTTTTTTGACGGGTCTTGATCGGTGGTGAGAAGGACGGAGTAGCTTTCGCCGGAATATATATCGATATCGTCGGTGGCGAACGGCGTTATGTAGTTACCGTCGGCCTCCACCACCACTAGCTTGTGTCCCTGCACGTGTAAAGAAAATTCACCACACGTGTAATCGAAATGTTTTTGGTAGAATTGGGCCACATCAAATGGGCCCATTTAGCATAACTTTCTTATCTCATCAAATCAAGTGGGATATATACAACAAAACATTTTAAGAAGAGTCAGAACTTTTTATTCACAAAGGTTTTCTAATAATTAAAATATGATGAAAAGTAATAATTTGGATGGGAGAAACGATAATTCAAAATTCTTAAAATTTTCTGCATTTATTTTTGTTAAGGTGGATATTCTATAATGAAAACGACCTATAACCTTCGCTATATTATAAATGATAGTTTTGGAAGATAGAGAAAATTGATCATATTTTAATACTTTGGTCTATATAGCTAAAGAAGAGTCTCCAAATGGTTTTCCTCTTTGTAACTTAATTTTCACATATTTTGGTCAATAAACCGAAACCATTGAGATTTAACCGAATTGATCAGAATCAAATAAATTGAAAATATAGAGAATTTTGTACTCTTATGGTTAAATGTATGTGTAAAATGTATACATGTTGCAGAGTAATAAATGTCAAATAAAGCACTAATTTTTAAATGAAAATCCGGATCATAACCCAAATAAAAAACAGAAACCGAACCTGAACCAAATTAATTTTAAATGAGTTTAAACGGTTTTAGCTTCGTAAAACTAAAAAAGCCGAACTTTAACCGAGCTGTAACTAAACAGTAAACCGAAATGCTAGTATGTTGATTTAAGAAGTAATTTTCTTTAAGAAAAGGAAATAGTAAAAGAATAAAACCTGAACAGCCAAGTTGAGGGAGGCAAGAGCGGTGGTGCTGGATATTCTTAATCTGTAAGTTTTGTTAGGTTCCACGTTGAGTGTCTGTGGTGCGCACTGGTCTCCTTCTTTGAAGGTGCATTTTGGTAATGTCGTGTTGCTAATTTTCGCCGCCATTGAACAATTAAATTGTCCTCTTCCGTTTATCAATATGCTCTTCAATTTTATAAAATATTAGAAAAGTTAGACAAAGCCAAGCACATATGATTTCACGGTTGACAAATATCTCTACAACTACAAAAGCTATAATTTTCTTTTGATAAAAAAGACAAAGTATAGTGGCCAATCTTTTCACAGTGGAATTTTAGAGAAATCATTATTCGAGTTGTATACTTGTCTCAATCAACCTCCACTATTAAAAAGAAGAAAATGGACCTACTTCTTTTTTTAAAAACACAGAAATCAGAAAAAAATAATGGATCCCTCCTAAAAGAGGGTTTATCTTGCATTTTTTTTGTCGTAGTTTTTTTAAATTTTTAAATCAAAGGTGTAGTAGGTAACTAAGAAGAAACTTAAAGTGAGAATGAAGAAATAAAAAGAAGGATGTAACCCATCAATATTTTTACAGGGATTATTAAATAAAATTATAATATAAATATTAATTAATATATTTATATTTAAAAATTAAAGAAAATTTTAAACTGCATTTACAATAAAATAACACTATAAAAATTAAGTTGATTTTCAGATCTTTCATACAGAATAAAATCTCTTTTCATGATAAAACTTTTCGACATAACTGAAGTATATTATCAGATTGTCAAAACATCTGACCCACTAAAATTGTAGACATAAAAATTGGTAAAGTGGTGTTTCCTTACGGAAATTGAAAAAATATATATAAATAAAATAAAATAAACACAAAATAAGGTCTTTCTCTTTTATATAACTGACAAAATAAATTATTGAACCCGTGACCTGATGGTATAGGGATCACAAAATGAATCATTACGCCACATTCAAAACATTCGTACTGGTTAAAAATAATAATAAACTTTGGGGTGTCACTTGGTACAACGTGGGTGCCACTGGGAAGTAAGTAAGAAGCAAACCTGTGATTCACCGATCCATCGCAAAGGTTTGGAGGATAGGCCAATTTCTTGAGATAGAACACTTTGATGCCACCAATCACTTAGTAAGATATTAAACTCTCCATCGTATTTCAATGGCTCCCTCTGTCCTTTAGCCACGTCCACAATGAGTGATCCATAAAGCCCAGCTGATCTCTGCATCCCATAGTGTCCATGGTAGAAATATGTTCCCGGCTGTACCATTCCAAAATTGTTAGTTCTTATTTTGTTTATATATTCAAATATATATACATACTTTGTTAAAGTCACCTTATCGACAACGAATCTGTAAGTAAATGTCTCTCCAGGGCTAATGGCACATTGAGTTATTCCAGCTGCTCCATCTGCCCATGGACTTCCCAACTGTTCACAAAAAAATCTTATTAACTAATCACTGTTATAAATATGACAAAAAAATATTAAAAGGTCCAATAGAATTGGCTACAGAAATAAAGTTTATTAAGTTTTTTCAATGAGAATCGGGTTTAGATTAAAATTTAGATCAATAAAAAAACTCTAAAACGCATAGATTTGTCTCAATTCGTTTTTTCCTTTCTTTTAATCTAAAATCGCAAGAGATTTTTTCTAGTATAAGATACTTCAACGAGAAAGAAGAAAAAAAAACATAATCCGAGGAAGAGTCGTAATCATAAATTATTTCTGCAACTTGACCTCCTTTTTTTATTCTTTATCAACTAACGACAAATAAAATAATATTACTTTATACAATGGACACAATTATTTGATGCGCGTGTATGGATATTGGCAAGAACAACAAAACAAATACACAAGATCTAATATAGAATTCATATATTGAATGATTTATCAATAATTAATTAGTGTGTCCATTGTTATAAGCATTCCTCTACTAGTGTAATTTACGTATACTCGTAACGTTTTATATGCGCATGATTAATAATTAGTGTGGATTTATGAGAAAATTAACCTGACGGATTCCATGCCAGTGGATGACAAGGCCTTCGGTGGAGAGTTTGTTGGTGAGATGGACCACGATGGTGTCTCCGGCCACAGCTCGTATGGTCGGTCCAGGAAACTGGCCGTTGACGGCAATGACGCTGCCTTCTATGCAGTCCGGTGACCAGAATTTGTGCTCAACCTCCCAATTAAACACTTTCACGGCGGCAGAAGCCGTGTGAGTCAAGATGGCCACCACTATTACTACTATCCACCACACACCCATTTGTAATTATAGCTTAACTATTTTATGTGAATGAAGTTTTATATACTAATCATACATATATATATAGAAAGAGGAAGATAGTGGGAGGGAGATAAATGGAAAGACCTATACATGTTTATTCTCCAATAAAGTATTTCTTTATTGTTACAAATGGTAAGTTGAATAATGGTAAGGTCTATTACATATTACTTACAATGTTTAACTTTAATAAATTTATTCACTATTGACTCCTTTCAATTAAAGTGCTGAATATATAAAAAAGTGGATTAATTTGATTTTGAATGAATTTAATATGTTGAATCTTTTCATTTTGATTCCATATTACCACATGACAATATTTGATTGGATAAAAAAAATTATGATCGAATAAAATATAGATAAATATAGGTGTTGTGATTCTATTAGTCGTGAGGGTTTTTAATATTTTTTCCCGGAAAATTATTTGGATTCAAATATTTTATAATAAGTTGCTTTATATTTATTAAATTTATACTCATCATTTGCTTACTTTATAAATAAAAACTTATTTTATTTGATTTGGTCACAAAAAATTCATCAATTAATCCCAACAATAATCATTTCACTACAAGAAAAATCAGCCAAAAAATTCAGATCACTTGAGATGTATTTATATTCATAAGACTTTTGATTTCTACATTCCATTTATAAGTTTATATATAATTTATTTAGAATATATAAATAATTTATTTAGAACATAAATAATTTATTTAGAATATATAAATAAATTATTTAGAATATATATAAATAAATATAACATATATTTTATATAACATATATATATATAACATATATAATAAATATATATAAATAATATATTTAGAATATATATATAAATAAATATAACATATATATTATATAGCGATGAGTGAAACCCTAGAACCTAGGGTTGCGGCGGCCGCAAGCAACGATAATCCGAGAGAGAGTGACGCTATGCAAGTTGACGTTAGTGGTGGTCAACCACCGGGTAAACCACCGGAGAAGAATATGTCTTGGGCGAAGAGAGTGGAAGGTTCGAATGGTGGTGGTATGTTGGACCCAAAGAGTGTTTTGGACGCGGCGTTTGTTAGAGCTAAGATGACGGTGGAATACCCTAATGGTGAGGATGGGGAACCAGTCATAACTATTGGAGAAGAGGTGTTAACTGTGATGAGTAGCCTATGGAAAAACTGTATGATTGTGAAGGTATTAGGAAGAAAGATTTCTCTTCCGGTTTTGTGCCGAAAATTGAAAGAGATGTGGAAGCCTAAAGGAAATATGCATATGGTTGACCTACCAAGGAATCTATTCATGGTACGATTTGCAATGGAGGATGAGTATTTGGCGGCACTATCGGGTGGTCCATGGAGAGCATTTGGGAGTTATCTTATGGTGAGAGCATGGACACCCGACTTTGATCCTTCGAGTGATGATATCACGACAACACCGGTGTGGGTACGGTTATCGGATATCCCGGTCACGTTTTATCATGAGGAAATACTATTGGGAATAGCTAAGAGTTTGGGAAGACCGGTTAGGGTTGATATGACAACTTTGAATATTGACCGTGCCCGCTTTGCGCGAATTTGTGTAGAAGTGAATTTGCGTAAACCTTTGAAAGGATCAGTGATGATCAATGGAGAGCGGTATTACGTTGAGTATGAGGGGATGTCTACGATATGCTCAACATGTGGAGTCTATGGTCACTTAACGCATTCATGCCCGAGAAATATGGTGGAGTCACGGGCTAAGATGCAAACAACTGAGAAAGAATCTAGTACTATGGAGAAGGAGTCTTCTAGTGGTGATGGGTTTACTGTGGTGAGAAGAGGAAGCCGTAGAACTGAAGTAAGACCCGAAGGTGGAGCAAATAGACATAATTTGGGGGACATAACCGCTAAGACGGTGCGGAGTAATGTCCAAATCTCTAATAGCTTTGGTACGCTTACCAGCAGAGTACAAGCCATCGAGTTGGTAAAACAAGGAATTAATGTAGGGGATAGAAATAAGGAGAATGCGATGATTGTCGAGAAGGCTAAGTCGGGTGGAGGAGAGAACAATAAGGAGATTGTGAAGATTGTTGAGGTGGCCGGTTCGGGTGTTGGTATAACCGGAGCAGAGCAGGTGACATTCTCGGCGAAGGGAGATAAGAAAGGTGTAAAAGCTGGTGGTAGTATATTGGGTGAGCGTAGTAAACATGCTCGATTGGTACAAAAAGGGACAAGTGGTGGTAAAGCGCCAAAGTTCATCAAGCCAACCCGAGGGTTGGTATTTGGACCGGTGAGAGGTGATGTGGACCGAACATGTAATGGCAAGAGATTGCGAGTAGACCAGCAAGAAACTTGTCGGCCTGGTGGTAGGTACACAGGTGGAAAGGATAATGAAATGTATCCGATAGGTCATGTGGACCATGGAAAATCATTAGTAGCGATAACAGGGGTTGTTGAGAGTGTCCCAATGTTTGAGGAGAATATGTCTGTAGTAGATGATACTCATACGAAGGCATTGGAGAAGCAGATAAGTATGGAGTTGATGCTAGAAGGTGGTAGGATACCACGGGAAAGGGATGGAGGTAGAGCCTGATGGTGTGCCCCGGTAATTTGGTGGAGTCAAGAATATTTATTAATGAATTGTTTGTTATGGAATTGCCGGGGGGCTAATAAACCTAATTTTCGACGTTCCATTCGCTATATGTTGAAGAAGTTCAAGACGGAGTTATTAGCGGTTTTTGAGACACATACATGTGATGATAATGCAATTCGGATTTGTCAAGGTCTGGGATTTGATAAATCGTTTCGGGTAGATGCTATTGGACAAAGTGGGGGAATTTGGCTTTTGTGGCGGTCGGAGATTGGGAATGTGGATATTGTCGGGTTTTCAAGTCAATATATCCACGCGAAGATGGAGATTGAGGGGGAGACATGTCATCTAATCACGGTTTATGCAGCTCCAACGGCGTCTCGTAGAAGTGGTTTATGGGATGAGTTGAAGGGGGTTGTCAGGAATGTACATGAACCTCTTATCATTGGAGGTGACTTTAATACCATTGTACGATTAGATGAACGGTCGGGTGGGAATGGAATGCTCTCGACAGACTCATTATCATTCGGGGAATGGATAAATGAGCTGATGTTGATTGATATGGGTTTTGCTGGTGGTCGGTTCACGTGGCGTAGAGGTCGAACGTCACAAACTTATGTGGCTAAGAGACTAGATCGGATTCTATGTGGTGGTCAAGCTCGGTTGAAATGGCAAGAAGCGATGGTTACTCATCTTCCTTTTCTTGCTTCGGATCACGCGCCGTTATATCTACAGCTTAAACCGAAAGGAGCGAGAAGCCCACGCCGTCGTCCGTTTAGGTTTGAAGCTGCATGGTTGTTGCACGAGGGGTTTAAAGAGTTGCTTCAAAATTCTTGGAATCCGAACATTTCTACACCTATGGCACTTCATAATTTGGAGAGAGTGCTTCGGGTATGGAACAAAGAAGTTTTTGGTGATATATTGATGAAGAAAGAGAAGCTTGCCAAAGAGCTAACAAGGATCCAAGGATTGCTGGAACGTAACCAAGATGATGAGCTCTTACGTCATGAATCAAGCATATCTGGGGAGCTAGATCGGATTTTGGAACAAGAAGAGATACTGTGGTGCCAAAAATCAAGGGAGAAATGGATTACGTGCGGAGATCGTAATACAAGCTTCTTCCACACGTCAACAATTATTAGACGGCGACATAATACCATTGATACTCTCAAGGATGATAATGGTGTTTGGGTGATACAGAAACACGCGCTAGAGGAGTTGGTGGTTGGATATTATAAGCGTCTTTACTCGTTAGAAGACGTGGATCCGGTTGTTACAAATCTGCCACATCATGGTTTTATGAGGCTGTCGGCGGAAGAGGAGCAGTGGCTTCATAAGCCAATAGGACCGGACGAGGTAGAACGAGCTATGAGAAGTATGGGGCGATTAAAGGCACCGGGACCGGACGGGTATCAACTTGCCTTTTACCAATATTGTTGGGACGTTGTGGGTGAGTCGGTGGTGAAGTTTATACTCGATTTTTTTTGCCACAGGTGTATTACCCGCAGGGTTAAACGATGCTTTGGTGGAGTTGATAGGAAAAGTTGCAAAGCCAGAGAGAATAACGCAATTTCGACCAATCAGTTTATGCAATGTTTTGTTCAAGATTATCACCAAGACGATGATGATGCGATTACAGAGATTGATGCCGTCTCTTATTGGACTAGCCCAAGCTAGCTTCATCCCAGGACGGCTTAGTACATACAATATTGTTATTGTTCAAGAGACAGTACATTCGATGCGTCGTAAGAAAGGAGCTAAAGGATGGATGCTATTAAAGCTGGATCTAGAGAAAGCGTACGATAGAATACAATGGGATTTTTCGGAGGATACGTTAATAGCTTGTAAGTTGCCAGTTCGTTGGAGGGAATGGATCTTACAATGTGTTAAAGGACCAGCGATGACAGTGTTATGGAATGGTGAAAAAACCGTGTCTTTTACTCCATCACGGGGTTTACGTCAGGGAGACCCCCTATCACCGTATCTTTTTGTCTTATGTATTGAACGTCTATGTCATTTAATCGAGGCGGAGATAGAGACTAAGAGATGGAAGCCGATCCGGTTATCGCATGGAGGGCCTCTTTTATCTCACATTTGTTTTGTTGATGATCTTATTTTGTTCGTTGAAGCGTCTGTGAGTCAAATAAGAGTGATTCGAGGAGTACTTGAACGTTTCTGTAACGCATCGGGACAAAAAGTGAGTCTTGAGAAATCTAAGATCTTTTTCTCGAGCAATGTTGATCGGGAGTTGGAACAGCGAATAAGCCAAGCAAGTGGGATTCAAGTGACAAGAGACTTAGGAAAGTACTTGGGGTTACCGGTATTGCATAAATGCATAAATAAAGACATGTTTAGTTCGGTATCGGAGAGGATTGAGTCAAAGCTGGCTGGTTGGAAGGGCAAGCTTTTGAGCCTTGCGGGACGGGTAACTTTAGCTAAAGCCGTGGTATCCTCAATCCCAATTCATACCATGAGTTCAATTATGTTACCAAGTTCGATGTTAACTAAAGTGGATCGTTTGACTCGTAATTTTATTTGGGGTAGTTCGGTGGAGAGAAGGAAGGCTCATCTTTTATCTTAGGATAGAGTTTGCACTCCAAAGCTAGACGGTGGGTTAGGTTTACGTAAAGCCCATGACGTGAACTTGGCTTTATTATCAAAGATAAGGTGGCGGTTGTTACTAGATAAGGAGAGCCTTTGGCTAGCTGTCCTTAAGAGCAAGTACAAAATTGGGGATCCTCATGACTCAAGTTGGTTAGTACCGAAAGGCACATGGTCTGTAGTGTGGCGAGGTATTGTTACCGGCTTAAATAAAGTGATTTTTTCTGGATTGAGCTGGGTTGTTGGTGATGGTATGATTACGCGCTTTTGGAGGGATCGATGGTTATTACCGGTTCCGTTGGTTGAGGTGATCACGTCTCCTCTACCAATTGAGGCTGTCAATGCCCGTGTTTGTGATTTATGGAGTATTGGATCGGGCTGGATATGGGATTTAATAAGGCCGTTTGTGGATGAAAATGTTTGCTTACAATTGGCTACAAGAGTGGTGGATACTGTTACAGGGGCTAAGGATCGTATGTCATGGGGTGGTACTACCGATGGTAAGTTCACCGTACGCTCGGCGTATTCTCTTATGAAGAAGTCGTTACAAGTGGGAGTGAATATGACGAGTCTGTTTGCTACTATATGGCGTATCAAAGCCACAGAGAGAGCGAGAAGTTTCATTTGGCTCGTTGCCAATAACTGCTTGATGACGAATTTAGAACGCTGTAGACGAAGGCTATGTGACTCGGCGTTATGCAACGTATGTGAGATGGGAGATGAGTCCGTTCTCCATATATTACGTGATTGTCAAGCTATCCATGGGGTATGGGAACGTATTGTTCCAAGGGATAGAAGGAGCCACTTTTTAATGATTCATTGCTTAATTGGTTGTTCTCTAATTTAAGTGATGGCAGATGTGTGAACGAGGTGGGATGGTCTACGACATTTGCCATGACGCTTTGGTGGAGTTGGAAATGGCGTTGTGGCGATGTGTTTGGAGATAAGACGAGATATCAAGATAGAACGCGATTTGTGCAAGATAAAGCAAGGGAGGTTTGGGTCGCAGCTAAGAAGATGTCCGTGAATAATGGTAATGGAGAGAGAGTACCACGACTGATAGCATGGACTAAGCCGGAGTTAGGCTGGGCTAAGCTTAACACTGATGGAGCATGTAAGGGAATTAGTGGTAAGGCTACAGCCGGAGGAGTGCTAAGGAATGAGCTTGGAGACTGGCTCATGGGATTTGCGGTGAACTTAGGCATCTGCTCTCCTCCATTAGCAGAGCTATGGGGTGTGTATTATGGTCTTTATATTGCTTGGGAGAAGGGTATAAGACGAGTGGAGTTGGAAGTCGATTCTACATTGGTTGAGAGTTTTCTGCGAGATGGAGTTGGGGATGACCATCCGTTATCGTTCCTGGTACGGTTGTGCCATGGATTTTTTATCAAAGAACTGGATAGTTCGAGTGTCACACGTTTTTAGGGAAGCGAATCGTCTAGCTGACGGGCTAGCGAATCATGCCTTCTCGTTACCATTAGGCTTTCATCTTTTTGAGTCAAAACCTGATGTTGTTAGTACGGTTTTTTTAGAGGATGAGAATGGTGTGTCTTATCCTCGACTAGTACGGTTGTAATTTATTTCGTTCTTATAATAAAATGGGGTCACCCCCTGTCTTCTACCAAAAATATATATAAATAATTTATGTAGAATATATATGTAAATAAATATATAAATAATTTATGTAGAATATATATGTAAATAAATATATATATTAAAAAAAGGAATACTGACGGATTCATGACAGATCCGTCAGTCAGGATTCCTGTTTTTAATATATATATTTATTTACATATATATTCTACATAAATTATTTATTTTGAACATAAATAATTTAATTAGAAGAATATATATAGAATATATAAATAATTTATTTAGATTTAGAATATATAAATAATTTATTTAGAATACATAAATAATTTATTTAGAATATATAAA
>OVBE01003092.1:0-28065 GCA_900406425.1 Iberis pinnata
CTTCTTCTACAGTGATAATTGTTTTCCATGATATTTTGTTTACATAAACATCATAGTCTTGTTATCGTTTTAGTTTACCTTAAAAGTTACATATTATACTAATATTTACATAAACATCATAGTATTGTACTCAAGTTATATATGTAACAATGTATAAACAAATTTCAACACTACTAATCTTTCTTGGATCTGGACAATTTGAATTAAGTGTGAGACAAGCCCAATTGAAGCCCAACTCGGTTTAAGTAGGAGTCACGTGAGAAGCACATGATGTTACTAAAAACAGAAGAACCATATTTTTCCTATGTATTAAGCTTGTTTTGACAGAAGAGGAAACATCTCCGCGACCATGTTTGGACCACTCTACCAAGTCGGCTTCTAGGCCTTTGCGCATGCTTAAAGTTGTTTTTAAAAGCTTGTTGTATGTTCTATAAAATTAAAGTGATTCTACTGGATTCTGGGTATTAAACCCCGGCGTGAGTTGGGTCAAACTTAAGGACCCTAACACGTTCTTAGTTCCTCTTGCAGCATTTTTACCCCATGTTGATGGTTATGTCTACTACGACGGGCCTCAGCAGAGCCGGATGTCGACGTGTAGCCTCCTCTCATCCTTACTATCATTTCAGAACTGAGAATAAAAAATAACATTTTCAGCTAAATTTCACATCTAACGAATTCAAACAATATGTATGTAGATGATACCTCAAAATCAACTAAACCACATAATCGATGTACATAGACCTAAATTTAACTAAAAGCTAAAGTATATGAGGAAGATACCTTCTCGATTAAGCAATAGAGCTTCGAATCGGTGAGATCAACAATGTCCCGAAGTAACGCATACATTGAAGATCTTCTGAAAATAATGAAGAAAGATAGAAATAAGTACTAAGTCGAATTGATTATGTTGAAAAAAGTTAAGTGATTTCGTAAGTACCATAGCGTTTTTTGTATTATCTGCAATAGTAAGTGTCAAAACTAAGCAAATTTACGCGCCTAAGTATTTTTTTTACTGGGAATGAAAAAATAGCGTCCTAAAAAAGTGAAACGCTATGGATAAAATATGTGTCCATGTACAATAACAGGGACACAAAAAATGCTATCCTCGGATGCTATCGATAGTCATATTTCTTGTAGTGTTGAAAAGAAAGAAAAAAAGAATGAAAAGAAAAAAGAAAGAAAAGCGCAGAAATGCGAAGAAAAGAAAAAAATATAGAAGAGAAAAGCAGTAAGATAAGAAAAAGATGTGAGAAAGGGAGAAAGGGAGAAAGGGAGAAAAAGGATCAGAACCAGAAGTCGGTTGATGCTCTGTTTGGTATGGGTATTTCGATAGAAGAGGTATTTGAGTAATTTTATTGATAAACCATAGGTGAGAATGCATGTATATGAACTTAATTGAATTTAAAAGAGTTGGTTGATATGATTTGATACTTGATTGATTTGGGATTTAGAGTAGGAAACAGGTGGTTAGTTTAGTGGTGGTAAACAATTAAATCAAAGTAGTTGTTTGAGATTGGTGTCTTTTGGATTTGAAACTATGCTTATAGTTGTTGAGATTTTTTGAGTTTCTGTGTGGTCCATTTCAAACCTCTTCTCCAGATTGAATGTTGCTTTACTTAAGGACAAACAAAGATCTAAGTCTGGGAGAGTTGATATTACTCGGTTTTAACATTTTATAGTAAGCATTTATGCTCTATATTAAATGTTACCCGAGCTTTTCTCTGCAAAATTGGTATGTTTTCAGGTTTCTAGGTGTTCGGGATGGTTTGGATGCAAATTGGCATATTTAGGTGCAGGATCCGGGAGAAAGGTCAGAACTATTCCAACGTTTGAAGATGTTACAATGGATGGATAAAGCTGAACTTTTGACACAAGATAGCCACGTGAGTTAATTTTCATATGGAAGTAGTTTGAAGTCAATCCACTGATGCAATCAAAATTTATGGATATTTTACTTAAGACTAGTCAAGCTGGCTCGCAGATGAAGCAGGTGCAAGTTCAGACCGATCGGTTCACACTGGACCGATCAGTCCAAACCCTCTAGAAGAATCAGAAAACACAGACCGGTCGATCCGGACCAACCCGGAGCACCTGGACCGATCAATCCAACTTCCTGCGAGAAATTTGGAGTTTTTCCATATTTTGCACATGTGTTCTCAAGACCTATCAACTTTTCCTATTTTTATTATTTTATCTTTTTACACTATAAAAATCTCTTAGCTAGGTTTTATTTCATTAAGCTTTATTTTGATTTATGAGAGAATTACTGAGGGAGAGGAGATTCAACATGTATTTGGAGAAGATTTCTGAACCCTTATTATATATCTATTTTATTTCTATTATGTGTTCTATAATGATATTGATTTGTGATTGCATGCTAATGTTTGAGTACTTCACTAGTTAGGTTTTAGGGTTTCATAGGGAAATCAGGGTTTGATTTTTAGATTTGTCATAAGGGGATAATAATTGTTAGGTTCTTAGTCTAGACTTGTTATTAATGCATGAATTAGATTAGCTAACTAGATCATTGAATTTAGACTGATAAACACAAAGAGATTCGGTTTTGAAGTTGGATCTAGTCTAGATGAATGAGTGTTCTTGCTTGCGAGAGTATTGTCTTGAATGCTTGTGAACAACTGAATCTGAACTGTATTGCATGATCAATTATTTAAAAGACGGTGAGAGTTTGTCTCTGATAATTTAAGCATATGGTTTAGTACTCCGAGAGGAGATTATTCCATCTTTGTCTTTCATATAGAGAACTATTTTCAAAGAAAATCTATGAATGATAATTTGACTTTCAATCCTGATTACATGTGGTTTCCCTGATGCATGACGCTTTTATTTTCTAGTTTTAAACCGTTTTATTTTACCGTTTTGATCACAGTCAACCTTATTATTTTGACTTTAGCTTGATTTGAATTGAAACTGAATCGAGTACTTTCTGGTCTCTATGGATTCGATACCCTATACTTTGCTACATTGAAATGTTCTCTGCAGTAGTATTTTTAGGATTTAAATTCTAGACCTATCAGCCATCGACCTCATCCTCATAGATTTTGAGATTGCCAGAGTATTCGTAGAGACAAGGAGTTCTGTGGATCTCAATTTCAAGGAAACCTTAGCCAAAATGGGAGACTGTTATGACATTTGGGACGATCAAGTTCCCACATCCCTAACAGGTCTCACAAGCGAGACTGATATGACACTTGGAGTGATCAAGTTTCTCATGCATGCAACAGTCGTTTCCAGGATGGTCGAATTCACTGTAATGGACCGCCCAGCAACATACAACGCCATTCTATAGACAGCATGGATAATTGCAATGAAAGCAGTACCATCCACATATCACCATTGTCTTAAATTCCCGACCAAAGAAGGAATCAAAACTATCAAAGGGAGCTATAGATTAATCAGTGCTTGTTATCAAGCTGAACTCTAACTTAGAAAGAATACCTTATAGCAATTACATATCAGGGTACCAACTGCCCCGGAAGCCCTTAGATATGAAGAACTGAGGTTGGACGAGGTAACCCAATACTTCATTGATCAAGGTTTCCTAGAGCATTGCTTAGGAATAGGTTCCAAATTAGGAAAGGAAATAAAGAGGACCTGGTCGATTTCTTCAAATAAAACAAATATACCTTCGCATGAAGCACCACAAACATGCCTGACATAATTTTGGATATCATATTGCATGAGCTAAACGCATACCCAAACTAAAAACTAGTCAAACATAAATAAATAAATAAAAAAAATTAGGGGCTAAGCATGCTCGGGCAGTACGAGACGGGGTAGAAAAACTGTTGAGCGTCGGGTCAATCATCGAAGTAAAATACCCTAACTGGCTAGCCAACCCTATTATAGTTAAGAAAAGGAATGGGAAGTGGAAAGTATTCATCAATTTCAAATACTTAAACGAAGCGTGTCCCAAGGCCAACTTCCCGTTACCAAACATAGACCAGCTGGTAAAAGACACATCAAAGTACAATCTTCTTTCATTCATGGATGTCTTCTCAGGCTATAATCAAATATTGATGCATCCGGATGACAGGAAAAAGATGACTTTCCTTACTGACAGAGGCATATACTGCTAAAAAGTAATGTCTTTTTGCTTGATAAATGTTGGGGCAACCTAGCAACGTTTGGTGAATAAGATGTTCTCAAAACAGCTCGACAAGACGACAGAAGTCTATATCGATGACATACTCGTCAAATCCCAAGATGAGAAAGACCATATAACATACCTTCGTGTGTGTTTCAGAATCTTCAACATCTACGGGATAAAGTTCAACCCGGCCAAGTGCACCTTTTCGATTACCTTGGGAGAATTCCTCGGCTTTCTGGTGACCAAAAGAGGTATCGAAGCTAGCCCTAAGCAGATCAATGCCCTATTGAGGATGTCGTCACCAAAAAACACAAGAGAACTCGAAAGGCTGGCAGGCACCATAGCAGCCCTAACCCGGTTTATAACCAACTCGATGGATAAGTGCTTACCATTCTACAACCTGCTGAAGGGAAATAAAAATTTTGAGCAAGCATTCACCAAGCTAAAAAATTATCTAATGAAACCTCTAGTATTCTCGAAGCCTCGGGATTAAGAAACCCTTTTCCTATACATAGCAGTATCAATGCACGCAATCAGCTCAGTCCTACTGCACAAAGACCTTGGAAATCAAAAGCCAATCTTCTACTTAGTAAAATTCTAGACGACGTGAAAAATAGATACCCAAAAATAGAAAATTATCCTTAGTTGTTGTCCACTATGCAAGGAAGTTGTGATCCTATTTCCAGTCGCATTCAACTGTCGTCTTCTCATACTAGCCCATGCGTACAATTATGCATAGTCTAAACTAGTTAGGAAGCAAACACAAACACCCTGAGGCACGATGGTCGAACAATCCTTCATATTAAACTTTATGGTCTCAAACAATGAGGTTGAGTACAAAGCAATAACTCATTGCATATTGTGAATCCCAACTAGTGGCAAACTAATTCAGCGGGGAGTATGAAACAAGAGACAACCAAATGGAAGCGTACTTGGAAGTGGTGAAAACCCTCTCAAAGGACTTCCTTGAGTTCAAACTAATCAAAATCCCCAGGGGGAAACACCCCCGCAGATGCCCTAGCAGCTCGAGCCTTAACCTCAGATCTTAAACCACGAGGATCATCCCCGTTGAAACCATCGACAAACCGAGCATCTCAATAGCAAAGGCGACATGCGCAATACAATAGTCAATAGAAGATTACAATTCAAATCGTGGCTCGTGAGATGTAGAGGAAGACGAGATACATTTGGAGGCAAACAAATTTGAAACAGCCATTGACTACGCATGGAGATCCTCACATATATCAAAGACAGAATCTTGCCACCCAAAAAATGGGATGCAAGAAAACTAAAGGCCAAAAGTGCCAGAGAAACTAAATTGTATGGAAATCTCTACAGGTGGAGCGTCCGAGGACCACTTTTGAAATGCATATTCGGCAATGAAATCAGGAAGATAATAAGAGAACTGCATGACGGAGTGTGTGGCAACCATTTAGGCGGCAGAGCCCTCGCCTTTACAATAAATAATATGGTTATTATTGGCCTATGATGATAACTTATTGCTAAAAATACACAATGAAGTGCAAGAAATGAAAAAAATATGCAACATTCATCTACGGACCTACTGAGGAAATTCAGTCAATTATCGCCCCATACTCTTCATGCGATGATCCTTGGACATAATTGGCTAAATGCACAAATCAAAGGAAAAACATTTTCATGATTTTCTTAAATGACAATTTCTCCAAATGGATGGAGGAGGATTCTTACGCAAAGATGAAATCAGAAAACGTTGAAGCATTCATTTGGAAAAAAACATAATCTGCTACCACAACATCCCCTTCGAGACCCATACAAACAACTGTCTCCAATTCACTTCAGAAAAGTTCTGGTAGTTCTATGAGAGAATGAGAATCAATCTCACCTACTCAACACCCTACTATCTTCAAGTGAACGGTCAAGCCAAAGCCATCAACAAAACCGTACTCAACGGGCTCAAGAAACGACTCGATGCAAAGAAAGGAAAATGGACAAAAGAGCTAGAAGGAGTGGTATGGTCATCTAGAACAACTCCAAGGAGAGGAAAAAACAACTCTCCATTTTCCTTAGTTTACAGAACATAAGAAATAATACTCGTTGAGATAGAAATACCCACCTTGATAAGAGAGTTGGCTCCGCATAACATCGATCAAATTGATCAAATGTTGATCAACATTCTAGACACGATCGACGAAACAAGAGACCAAGCGATGATACAACTGCAAAACTACCAAAACGCTGCAACAGGATTCTATAGCAAAAAGATAAGACAAAGACTTTTTATCGAGGGTGAACTAGTATTGCAAGATTTTTTCCTGTCCGGGCGGAAAAGAATGCAGGAAAGCTAGGAATAAAATGGGAAAGATCATATAAATTTTCCAAGATAATCAAGCCAGAAGTCTATGAACTATAAGACAAAGATGAAAATGAAGAGAAACACTCGTGGAATGCTCAACACCTCATGAATTACCAATGTTAAAAACATTTTATCTTTTCCTTACAATTTCAATAAATTCCACTTGTAGCTCTTATCATCGAACTACGGCCGGACTTGATCCCCATATTAGGTACCTAGGCAACTTATTTTATGAGTTCATCTATGAAAATCAATAAAATACAAACGGGATTCCAGGCTCACTTAGCATTTTTTCTCATAAATGGGGGAGGTGAACATAAATTCTTTGTCTCACCCCGGCATTTCTTTTCACTTATAAATTTTCTCGAAAAATAGGGGAAATGAAACCAATCCTCCCTGTCTAACCCCATCACTTTGTCTTCTAACTATAAACATTTCTCAATAGTTGGGGGAAATGAACATAAATTCTTGGTCTCATACCCAACATTCCTCTTTACTTATAAATTTCTCTCGAAAATGGGGGAGATGAAACCAATCTTTTGTCTCACCCCAACACTTTGTCTTCTACTTATAAATTATCCTCAAAAATGGGGGAGATGCACACGAATCTTTATCTTATCCCATCACTCTCATTTCCACCTATGAATTTTTCTCGAAAAATTAGAGAGACAAACATAAAACCTCTCATCCTGTGGCGATCCAATTGACACTCAACACGTACTCAACCGCAATGAAGAAAGTAAACCAAGGCAACCTCACGCACCTTCCTGCAGAACCCACCAGCACTTAAGAGCAATGGGGGTCCACATACCGAAACAGCATGAGTCACATATATATTTTACTTATTTTTAATTTAATAATTTAAAACATAAGTGGGGAAGAATACTATACCCATACCCAATACTTCGAACATAAGTTAATAATTATAGGAACTTAATTCTATCACAATGCAATCCACAATACGAAAAAAATAAATAACATATACCACATTGTTGACCTGGCAAGTCAAACAATACATTACACATCCTCCATAGATGGTAGCCTGAGAAACCCTCAACAATGTATGAAAGCGCTAAAGTCGATCCCGCCTCGCATTATACAAACATTATATTAAATCGTATCAAAAATATCTTTAAAAACTACAACGTCAATGCATATTTAGCTTTCGATCTTACGAATACACATGTTAATCCATCGTGGCAAACCAAACGTCAAAACGTACAAATCATATTATCAATAACAAGATAACTGAATGTAACACCCGAACAAGTACTAAGAACTCAAATAATCCAAAATCTGAACTAAGACAACCGCGGGCAAAAGGAAAATGTGAACAACCAATCAAGCAAGCACTAAAACCAACCAGAATGAAAACCATACCATTCAAATGATCCAAAAAATTCTAGTTTAAGAATCCAAAAGAAACGAGAAGTGCTAAGGTGAAAGCCTCCTCAGGCATCCATGTCTTAAAACATCGCAACAGATAGTACCAAAGATAGAAAAGCAAATGAGAAGAGAACCACAAGCGGCCACTCCATCACGTCCTCATCATCTTGAGCATCCTTAGTAGCTTCTTATTTTTCTCCCGCATAGATAACCCCAGTCCAAAAGGTTATCTCCATAGCTTTATCCAATGTAGCTCCAACATTTACTTCATCTTCTTTAACCCTACCATCCTTCATGACTTCCTTAGCAAGAATCTTTCCTTCCCCACATCGGTGGCTTCCATCTCAATAGGATCAAGGACAGGAAATTAGTACCACAAGGGTTAAAGACCTTTGTGGAACTCAGTCTCGGAGAAGTCACTAGAGCGACTTCCAAATCCAGAAAAAGTCGGAGTCATCACCAAATATTTTTCCACATCTAACTCCTTGAAGTCTAGTTTCTCTATCTCCTTAGCAAAAGTAAGCTGATCAATTTCCAACTTATCCTTCTCGGACTCAAGCATGGAGTCCCCATGATTCACACTATCAATTAGCTCCAAATTTCCCTTAATTTTCTCGACATGCAACAATTTTTCTTGGTATGCCCTTTCCTTTACCACTCCCAATTCGATTCTCTCCATCTTCGCAACAAATCTTTTGGCCAGAGCCCTCTAGCGTTTGACCACTTTTTCCTTCACCACCTTCTCTTTGTTGCTTCTCCATGTTCTCACGAATATCCTTAATTAAACTCAACCGCAACACTCCTCGCTTTATCCTCAAGTATCTTCCTTACCTTATCATGATGTGCTGCATCATCATTCATCTTTGCCATGTTTTTTCCCTCAGCTCCTCAAGTTCAATAATATCAGCCTTCAGTTTAATGTTTCCATTGGTGAGTGCCTCCACCTTACCCACAATAACCCTAAGATTTTTAAGGGTCTTCTCAGCTCGAGCAACAGTTTTAAAAACTAAATCCATACCAGGATTCTTCTAGGCCTTACGAAACTCGTCATCCAACATACCTACCAATCGATTGGCCTGAGCCGCATTCTGCATCAGAAAGGGATCTTTGTTCATACCAACCAAACGAAAAAAGAAACATAAAGAGTTATAAAATCAGGACTAGCGAATACTTCTGCATGGGAGCAAGCCCAATCGGCATATTATTTCTGAACATATAGCGTCTTATCATCGTAGACTCTAGGACCCTCCAGCCTGAGTCTCGACAATAGATCAACGCAAAGGTAAATATCACCGACCAACAAAACTTCTCGTGGGAAGGTAAAGCTAAATGAGAAACCTCTGAAGTCATATGATGCAACAGGTGAAGGTTCGAGAGGACGAGTTCTCTTTTCAGTTTTGGGATCTTTACCCGGAGAGTTGCAACGAAAAGGGAGGAAGCCAAGAGCGAGAAACCCTCTCTCCGCTGAATGTGTTCCAGTTCTCCAATAGATCTTTATCCCTTAGTCCAGAGAAGGATAATTCACAACTAATCAGTAAACATGAACAATCAGACGAAAACGACATGATTTCCGGAGCAGCGATAGCCCTAGATTTACTACTTGAAACCACGGGGGTTACGACACTACCACGTGCTAGGCCTAGGACGAGGAGATTTTTCTCTTAGAGATGAAGACGCGGTGGCTAGTCATGACTGAAGGAACACAATTGATGGCAGAGGAAGCTGAGAAATAAAGTCGAAGGAGACAAGAGAGAAATCGGAAAAAAACAAAATCAAACCTTAAAGAGAGAAAATTAAACCGCATATTATTTTCTTACCTTTTGGCCTTGAAGAGAGTAGCAACTGTTGAAATGGAAGTGGGGAGAAACGATTTCTAGTAATTAAAGAAAAGTAACTGTCTCAGCTATGATTAACCACCCTTTTGTAGGAGTAATCATACCCAAGAGCGCCTACTTTTTAATTTCAAAATCATGAGAAGATTTGCATGCATCAAGAAATATTTGCAAGAATGTTGAGATTTATAGGGTGATTTTTCAAATTACTCGAAGAAAAATCGGCTCAAATCCTAACAATCCATCCAACAAAAATCTCTTGACTTCCATGAGATATTTTCTTTTCATTTGCTTGAGATCCGAATTCCGTTATGATATGTACTTCGGATAAAAATTCAATCTTTGGAGGATTATCAATCCGAACTCCTGAGGAGAAATTACCATATGTGTAATTGAAGGTCAACCAGCTTGCCAAACTCGCTGGAAGATCTGGAGGCTAATATGTTGGTGTCAGAATCCCTCAGGAATTTTTTATCTTATTTATGAAGTTATGACACATAATGCTCAATACACAATGACCTTAGGATGATTCATCGAGAAGATATTCTACCTAGGAAAAAATAGAGAACGCCTGAGCACTCAGTATTCGTTGTGACGTATGTGGTCCAAAAACTGATCTGAAGGACATGAGACTGAGTCATAACTACACCGAGATTCCTGGGAAATATGCCAAAGTCGTGAGTCGTGGAGGTTCAAGCTGAGAAAGAATATCAAAACCACAACCCAAGATATCTGAACGCCTCAACAAGAATTCAGAGAAATTTAGATATTATAAATAAAACTAAAGGGAGATGGATCTTTTTCGCTTTTGAATTGATTACTTTGTACGCGAGCTCAAGCTTTATAGCAAATTCATCAATCAATATAAAATCTTATTTTCATATCAATTTGTGTTGTGATTGTTTCTTATCAAAAATATATTTATAAATTTATCATCCACATTGTGGTTTGCACCAGCTTTCTCGTTGGTTTCTTCCTCTACCCTAGTATGTTCCTCTCCGACCGGTTTGTGTCGGTTTTCTTTGTTTGGTCATGGCTGAGGTTACCGTCGGTATCTGCAGTTTTACTTTGGTTGGGCTTGGGATGGAGTGTAGCCCTAGTAGTACGTGGTAGCTTTGGTTTAGTTTAAAGGTTTTTTTGGTGGGTTTGGTCCTTTTCTTGGTCTTACATGGATTTTGGCTTCTCTAGCTTTTAAGTCTAGGAGTCCTCTGGTTCTCCTTTTGGCAAGCTTCCTTTAGTATTTTCCAGTTTTTGTTTCTTGACGGTTTTATTCTGAAGTCGTCAAGCTCTAGTGGAGGCGTCCTCTTTCCGTTTCTCTCCGCGTTTGGTGTGTTCGAATCCAGTTTGCTTCGAGATGGCTTCCTTGGCGTTTTCATGTCTTCCTATCTTGAGGTTGACTTTGCTTTTCCCTGGGTTCTCTTGGTGCTCCTTATACTGGATAGATTGCTCTTGGCTCGGTTTATTGATCTCCTAGTCGTCTTTGCAGCGAAGGGGTTTGCTTTCTTTGGGAGGTTTATTATCGTCAGCGTTTGTCATGATTTTCTTTGGAGTTTGCCTTTTGGCCTCATGTTTATTTTGCTTTGGTGTCTTGTTTTGACTATCAGTCTTAGAGCATATATGCATCATCCGCCTTTCTTGTCTTTACTTTGCTTGTCTTCTATTAAGCGTTTTAGTTAAGTGTTTTATTTCTACTTCCCAAGTGTCGAGTTTGTGTTTCCTAAAATATTAACCTCAAATAGTCGTTACTTGCGGACTTCTGTCTACTGAAATATCGAGATCAATCCATCATTATTTGCAGGGTTTGTTTTGTATGTCGTGTTTGTAAACTTATCGGTTACTATATTTGTATGGGAAAAAACGATTGAAGTTTTTTTGTCACGAGCGATGAAGTTTTTTAATATCTATTCTGTCAGAAAATAATTGTTCTAGATGGTAGAGAAAGAAAAATCTGTCAGATGTAGATCTAAAATGACGATGACGAGAATAAAACCATTAAACATTAAATTTTGATATAATATCTGGATCATCTCCCACTTCAAATAAAATTAGCGTAGGGTATACGTCCTCTTATATTCACGTAAATCTTAAAACTTGAATTAACGTGAAAAATACTTTTAACAAATATAAAAAAATCAATTCAACATGGATGCACGCACTGCAACCGAGAAAAAAATAATTTTCACGAGATAACCCATATTGTAATTAAACGCACGTTAGTTTTTATCAGCTAAGATAGCGAAAACCATATTGTGGTTTAGTTTGTGGTCAGGTTAGCTAATTTGGCTCAAAGTTATTTTCTGGACCTCTTTACAAATAACGAGGTGATTAATTCCCGATCGTTCCTAGCAGATATGGACAGTCTGGTTATTCCCGATATGAACCAGTAATTCACGACACCAGTTCATATTCCGGAGATTAAAGAAGCTTTAGTTTTCATTGGTTCTTCTAAGGCACACGGCCCTGTTGAATTTACAGCTCACTTTTATCAATAATTTGGGATATAGTTGGACCGTGGATCGTGACAGAGGTTCAGTCTTTCTTATCTCCGACCACTTACCAGAACGTTTGAATCATACAAATATATGTCTGATCCACAAAAATTTTCGCCCAACAAACCATGAAAGACTTTCGGTCGATTAGTCTCTATAATGTTTTATATAAAATTATTTCAAAAGTCTTTGTAATCGTGTGAAGAAGTTTTTGCCAACGCGGGTGTTAGACTTTGTCCCGAAGAGATCTATTACAGATAATGTGTTCATTGCACATGGATTATTTCACTCATTTAGCACAAAAAAAAGCTATTCGTACAAGTTTTATGGTGGTTAAGACATATAACAGTAAAGTGTTTGATCGTTTGGAATGGAATTTCCTTGAGGAGGTTTTGCAAAAAAAAAGGTTTTTCTGACAAATGGATTTCTTGGATGCTTCAGTGTGTTACTACGATGTCTTTCTCAGTCTTAATCAATGGTATTTCTTCAGGCCGGTATTTACCACAACGAGGTTTACGTCAGGGTGATCCACTCTCACCATACTTTTTCATATTGTGTGTTGATGCGTTGAGTTCGGTACTCACAAAGTCAACATCCACACGAGAACTACAAAGCATCAAATCTGCCCACGTGCTCCGTCTATCAGCCATTTACTCGTTGTTGGTGATTCTCTTTTCTTCCTCAAAGCTGATTTTGTGAATGCTTACAAGTTAAAGAAGATTTTTTAATCAATACGCTCAAGTGTTATGTCAGCTCATAAACTATGAAAAAACTGCAATTACATTTGGCACAAAAGTTCATGAGCATACTAGAAGTCAAATCAAAAGTATTTTAGGGATAAATAGAATAGGTGGGGGATAAAAATATTTAGGTTTACCCAAACAGTTTGGTAAGAAGAAAAAACTATTTTCCTATATTATTGATAAGGTTTACCCGTGCAATTACTTACTCCAACAAGACTAGAGATTCTTCTCAAACGTGTTGCATTTGCAATGCTGGTATATTCCATGAACTGCTTTCGTCTTCCCATTACTCCGTGTAAAGATTTAGATATGTTAATATCTAAGTTTTGATGGGAAGGAACAGCGACACGTCGCAAAATGTCTTGGTTTATCTTGGAAACGACTTCAATATCCCAAGGACATGGGTGGATTAAATTTTCGGAACTTGTACATTTTTAACCAATCTTTGTTAGCGAGCCAAGTTTGGAAAATTCTTAACCGGCCTTCCTCGCTATTTTCTCAACTATTTCGGGTGCGGTACTATAAAGATGGTAGCTTTAGTAATGCTAGACCGAGTGTTCATTCTTCTTATGGTTGGCAATCCCTTTGTTTTGGTAAGGATCTTCTTAAGAAAGGATTATGTGCCGACATTGGGGATGGAAAATCAATTCACATAGGTTATGAACCATGGCTCCCTACTACTCTGCCAAGATCGAAAATTACACGGTTATCTTTACGAGACCTCCCGGTACCCTCTTTATATGACTCAACTCGGACGAAGTGGGACGATACTGCTTTACGGACACACGTTCACCCAAGTGATCATGACAAGAAGGTATATATCCCCCAATTACCAGTTCCACATTGTTACTTGTGGCTTATACTTTTCATGGGTTTTTCACAGTATGATCATCATAACGTTTGGCTTTGTCGCAATCAGACTAAGTTCCCCTATCTCCACCTCCTTTGTTCATTACTCCAGACCTTGCAACTAATATTTGGAGATTATTGATTCCTCCTAATTAAAATACTTCCTATGGCGGCTCGGTTCGAATATACTTCCAACCTGTTACAATTTGATACATGGACGGGTAATGAACCATTCTATCTACCCAAGATGTTGTTTACTTGATGAAACTATGATCATCTCTTCTTCACTTGCCCTTATGCTTATTGAGTTTGGCGGTATACGGATATTCATCTGCCAAAGCTTTTCTACCCACACATATCTTTCTCAAGCAAATTATCTGCGCTAATTCATCTTCGCTATGGGAATGAGTCTACTTCAAAAGAAGGAATATTTTCCTTTTGGATTTTGTGGCATTAGTGGAAATCTCGAAACAATTTGATCTTTAATATGATAACTTTAGATATTCTAAAGCTTGTTTTCCGAGCGCGTCAAGATGTCCAAAAATGGGTTAGGCTAACTTCCACTACAACAGAGGATCAAAGTGTTAGTGACTCCACTCCCACCAACTATAAAACATGGTCTTCTCCACCTCCTACATGAGTAAAATGTAATTTTGATGCATTTCATCGTCTGGATAATTTCTATTTAGATTTGGGCTGGATAATTCATGACATCCAAGGATGTTTTCTGCATTGCGGCTACAACCGTTATATTGGGCGACACACAATTGAGGAAGCAGAATTCTCAGCTCTATTATGGGCTATTGAAAATACTTTACAGCTGGAGTTACGATAGATTCATATTTGAAAGGGATAATGTAACGATCATACAACTACTAAAGACAAAGGCAGACTAACGTAGACTTAGCCATTATCTACACGCCTATTTTCACAAGATTACTCATTTGCTGAGGTGCTTGTTCATCAATACCGTCCAAGAGAAACAAATTCATGTGCAGAATTTTTTTAGTTAATCTAGGAGCTTTTAAATGTTGTTGATTATGAAATTAAACATGCGTGTCCTTTACATTTACAACCTTTTTGTAAACAATTATTTCTTGGATACATATTTAGAATTGAAACTGATATTAAAATTAGAATAATCTATTTCGTTTTGTGTAGAGATACAGATGCATTAATGACTTGTCTGCTTATAATTAAGATACCTGAGTTGTGTAATGTATTAAACATTTTGTATTTCTATATAAGGAACCATAGTATTAAGGTGAAGTACAGCTAACCAAATATGAAACTAAGATTGGAGCCAAAGGATGTGGAAGAGTTAACATCGAATGTGAAGCAAATACAAGACGATGTGTTGGAGGAAATACTCAAAGCAAATGCAAACACAGAGTATCTTAAACGTTTTCTGCATAGAAGCACAGAGAAAGAGCTATTCAAGAAGAACGTACCAATTGTAACCTATGCGGATGTTAAGCCTTATCTTGATCGGGTCGGGAATGGAGAACCTTCTGATATCATCTCCGGTGAACCTATTACTGGATTCATCCGAAGGTATATTCTTTATCATATATATTTGAAGAATTTCTTGAAAAACCACTAAAAGATGTTCAAATTCTAAACATATCACACACTCCCAAAAGTTTCAAAATATTGCTAAATTGTTTTTTTCCAAAATTACCATAGAAATAAAAAGTGAATTTTAATGGTTTAGAATTTAAAATTTTAGGTTTTGGTTCCTCAATAGAGTTTAAAGTTCATTTTTGAAGGGATACGGTTTGATTTTGGGGTTTTAGGTTTAAAATTTGAAGTTGTAAAGCTATTTTAAATTTGTGGTATTTATGGAAAAAAAAATTGTGGTATTTTTAGAAAAATTATGTTATTTTTGGAAAAAGATTAAGAGTTTGTTGTATTTTTGGAACACATCTACTTTTGTAGTATTTTTGAGAATTCTTTATATGCTTTAGAAATAATTTTACACCTGAATATATGTTTAATAGATCAACTAGTTAGATATTTAAGTTTAATGATTGTGTAGTAGTGGGACTTCAGGAGGGAAACAAAAGATATACCTTGCCAATGATAAATATATCAAGGACATGGCTTTCATCTTTGCTCTACGCTCTTTCATTATATCCAAGTAACTCTTAATATTTATTTCTTCATCCTAATTAAGTGTAATTGTAAGTTATATATCTCTAATTAATTAAGATCCATAACTTTACCGTTTGTAGGCATATTGATGAAGTTGAGGAAGGAAAAGTTATGACATTTCATTTTACTATGCGACAAAACAAGACTCCTTCGGGTTTGCCAATAATTCCATCATTTACTCGCTTTTTAATGAGCGACTATTTCAGAAAGAGGCCGTCCAATGTTTACACAAGTCCCGACGAAGTAACATTCTGTCCAGTGTACAGGCAGAATATGTATTGTCACCTTCTATGTGGACTTGTCAGGAGAAACGAGGTTGTGTGTGTGTGTTGTCTTCCTTTGCTTTTAATGTGGTTGGTGCAATTAGTTTTCTAGAAAATAACTGGAGAGAATTAACTAGTAATATTCGATCTGGTTGTCTTAGCGAATGGATCACTGATGTTCCTTGTAGAGACTCTGTATCTATCATTCTTGGAGGACCTAATCCTGAATTGGCTGATTTAGTTGAACACGAGTGTAGCCGCAACTCGTGGGAAGGTATAGTTTTACGAATTTGGCCAAATGTCAAATTCATCCAATGTATAATAACGGGATCGATGGCTCAATACATCCCGATTTTGGAGTTCTACGCTAACAAAATGCCTTTGGTCTCACCGAGTTATGCATCTTCTGAAACGATGTTCGGAGTAAATATGGATCCTTTATGCAAACCTGAAGATGTGGCCTACACATTTATGCCCAACTTATCCTATTTCGAATTTCTATCAGTTGACGACGATGGAGAAAATGAAGAAATTGTCGATCTTGTGAATGTCAAGTTAGGGTGCTTTTATGAGCCCGTAATTAATAATATATGTGTACGTAACTAACTAAGTTCAAAGTTTTATTTGTTTTGATAGGTTTACATAGATACAGAATGGGAGATATTTTACAATAATGCGCCTCAGTTTAAGTTTGTACGGAGAAAAAATGTGGTTATAAGCTTGGAATTGGAGGCAACAACTGAAGAAGACATATCAAAAGCATTGACCCAAGCAAAACTAGTTCTTGAACCTTCAAATTTTATGGTGATGGGTTTCACATTCTGGTTAGACATTACCACTAATCCAGGTCATTATGTTATGTATTTGGAGCTTAAGCCCAAAACTCTTAATGGTGTCATCGAACTTGATAATAATGCATTGGTAGAATGTTGTTGTGTTGTGGAGGAATCACTCAACATCATTTACAGAAAAGGTCGGAGTAAATCAACATTAATTGGAGCTTTAGAGATAAGGGTGGTAGAACAAGGAACGTTCGACTCTCTCATGGATTTCTTCATCTCTCGTGGTGCTTCTGCTTCTGTAGCTCAATACAAGACACCTACTTGCATCAACTCCTCTGAAGCTTTGGTGGTTCTTCAAACCAGGATTCTTTCTCGGTTTTTTAGCAACAAAGACCCTTCAACATTTTGAAAATATTATATAATATTTTTTATCTACTTCTATGTTGATTCAGTGTCGTTTCTCTTCATGTTATAATGTTGTTTCGTCTTTATTGACACATCGGTGGTCAATCAAATTATACTTGCTTCGTGAAACTATAAATATGATATTTATCCTCTACAAGAGCTGATTGATGATAATTGTGGCTATAGAATTTTACTATAGATTTTTTGTTTGAGAGATTTTGGCAGTTAAAACTTTGGTTTTATATTTTTATTTTAAATAACAATAAAGTTTGACTGGTAATATCAAAAGATGTAAAAGAACTTTATTTCTCATTAAATGCAAATGTAGTACATTGTAGTTCTTATATAGTGAGAGTGAAGTAAACATTCTGTTAAAAACAAACTAACTGTACGCTAACAGAAATATAACTGCATAATTGCTCACTTAGTTCACTATTCCATCTCACCAAGCTCACTCTTATTCTAACACCCCTTCCTCAAGCTAAAATCTTCTTAGAAAGATAGAGGCTTGAAAATCGAAAATGAGCAAGTAAAGACTGAAAAACAGCTGGTTGCAAAGACTTTGTAAGAATATCAGCCAAATGTTTGTGTGTGTTGACATGAAGAAACTGCATAAAACATTCCCGATACTTGTCTTTTACAACATGACAGTCCAACTCTATGTGCTTAGTGCGTTCATGGAACACAGAGTTTGAAGCTATATGTATAGCAACTGTGTTATCACAGAACATATTTGCAGCAGCTATAGGCTTGATCCTGAAATCACTCAACAGATTTGTCAACCAAATGAGCTCTTTAGTTGTGTCACACAAAGCTCTATATTCTGCTTCTGCACTACTACATAAAACAGTTTTCTGCTTCCTTGACTTCCATGATATCAATGATTCACCAAGAAATATGCAAAAGCCTGTAACAGAACGTCTGGTATCTGGACAAGTAGCCCAATCTGAATCTAAAAAAGCATTGAGTTTGATCTCTGAAGTTGCAGAATAAAACAGACACTTGCCTGGATCAGCTTTGATGTATCTAACAGTCCTATGTTCAGCCTTGAGATGTGCATCACGTGGAGCTGCAAGATATTGACTCAATTTGTGCACTGAGTATGTGATATCAGGTCTGGTTATAGTGAGGTATAGAAGCTTGCCAATTAATGCTCTATATGCAGTAGGATCTGACAACAATTCACCAGTTTCTGTACTCAACTGATGATTTGGATCCAGAGGAGTTGCCATTGGTTTTGAATCAATAAAACCAGTGTCCTTTCGAATATGCAAAGCATACTTCCTCTGGCAAACGGAAATTACAGTTGTGTTCCTTGAGATTTCCAATCCCAAAAAATATTTTGGTATGCCAAGATCTTTGATTTGAAAAGCATACATGAATATAGCCTTGACTCTGTGTATTGCATCTTCACTGTTGCTACAAACATTGGACCAGTCTTCTTACTGAATAAAGTTTGTTCTGCTTCTGATTGAATGAATCCAGTCTGAAGAAGAACCTGTGAAAATTTCTTATTCCACTGTCTTGAGGCTTGTTTCAATCCATAGATTGACTTGTGTAACGTACATAATGCATTAGGTGGCAAAGAAACACTTGTAGGAGATGTATAACCCGGTGGTAAAGACATGTAAATCTCCTCCTCTAAGTCCCCATGTAGAAACGCATTGGTAACATCCATCTGTCTTAGATGCCAACCTTTAGTTGCTGCCAATGCCAACAACAACTTTACAGTAACCACATTGGCTACTGGAGAAAATGTATCAACATAATCCACTCCTTCCTGCTGAGTGAAGCCTTTGGCTACAAGCCTGGCTTTGTACCTGTCTAACGTCCCATCTGCCTTATACTTGATTTTGTATATCCATCTACAACCAACTGGCACTTTACCAACAGGCAGAGTTACAACTGACCATGTATTTTTCTTTTGAAATTGCTCAAGTTCCAAATTCATTTCCTTAATCCACTGATCTAACTTTATAGCTTGATGAAATGTTGTTGGTTCAGATTCAGTGGTGATATTGAGGATAAAGGAATGGTGTGATGGTGATAAGGCATAGTAATTGAGAACAGAAGAAATGGGATAAGGAGTGGTTTTGGTTTTGGGAGGAATATGAGTTTGAACCAAGAGATTACATTTATAGTCTTTGAGATATGATGGAACTTTGATATTTCTGCGTGGTCTATCTGTATTTTCCATAGTATAAGTGACTGGTATATATGTTTCTGGAACTATAGGAGCTATTGGCAAGACTGGAACTATGGGATCTATATGAGCAGGAGAAACAGGAGTATCTATGGTGTCAAAAGAAATTTCTGGAATAGACAAAGGAAGCACAAACTGAGGAAAAACTTCTAAAGTAGGAGACCTATGCACAATATTAGTAAAAGGGAAAACATCCTCATGAAACAAAACATTTTTGGTTATAGAGATAGTATTGATTTCAACATTTAGCACTTTGGAACCTTTATAACCAGTGGGATAGCCAAGGAAAACACAAGAATGAGACCTAGGACTAAACTTATGCCTATCATTAGGAAAAGTTGAAGCATAACAAAGGCAACCAAATGTTTTTAGATGATTACATGTTAGCCTTTTGTTAGTTAACAACTCATAAGGAGTTTTGTTTTTAAGAAGAGGTGAAGGAGTCCTATTGATAAGATATATAGCAGTTCTAATACACTCAGTCCAATATGTTATATGAATGTTTGATTGAAAAAGAAGAGACCTAACAACATTCAAAATATGTTGATGTTTCCTCTCCACAGCTGAATTTTGTTGTGGAGTGTTAACACAAGATAAGTAATGATGAATGCCCTATGAATTTATCAAATCTGTAAAATTAAATTCAGGGGCATTATCAGAACGAATGGCTTTAGTTTTTGTGTTGTATTGAGTTTCAATGTGAGTAATAAAATCAGGAAAAATCCGAATAACATCACTTTTATTTTTCAAGAAATAGATCCATGTAACCCTTGCACAATCATCCACAAGAGTTAAGAAATACTGAAAACCATCATGTGAAATAACAGACAAAGGACCCCAAACATCAAGATGTATGAGATCAAAAGGTTTTTCACACATATTATTTTGAAAGGAAAAGCAAGTCTCTTTTGTTTAGCCAAATGACACACTTTACAATGAGAACAATATGAAAACTTAAAACCAGAAAGAGAAAGATCTTTGGAAAGAATTTGAATCTTTGAAAAAGAAGGATGACCAAGCCTATTGTGCCAAAGAATGTTGTTGTTGATACTGAGATTGCAAACTAATCTTGAAAAACCATTTGAAAAACAACTTGATGATTGAGATGGAATGTCCAAAAGATAAAGTTTCTTGCAAAGATTAGCCTTCCCAATCATCAAATCCCGAGTAAAATCCTGAATCAAACAAAAGGTAGGATAAAAAATGACAGCCAAAGAGATTGATGCAATAGAGAACTAACACTAATGAGATTTAGATGAAAAGAAGGAACATAAAGCACATTATGAAGAAGAAGAGTTTCTGAAATCCTAATGGTTCCGGATGTGGTGATAGCTATTATAGTTCCATTAGGTAAGGTGACAGTAATGTTTGGAACATTAAAAGTATGAGCAAATACAGATAGATCACAACAGACATGAGATGTGGCTCATGAGTCTATAATCCAACTATTAAATGTAAGGCTTGGTTCCTGAAAAGTATTATAAAGGGGAAAAGATGACATACCACTGAATGATGTTGTTAGGTGATTGATATCCTCCTGTGCAGTGATTGTAGGCATTGAATCTGCAACTTGAGAATGAACTTGAGATTGTAACTGAGTTGCCAGTTGTTGTATCTGCTCTGTTGACAATTGTGCCAAAGCTGATGAGACTTGATTAAAAAGATCCTGAACATTTGGATTTGTCGTGAGAACATTAGCCATTGTTGTACTTTTATATGATCTTTGCTGATTGAATTGTTTGTATTTTTGATCTTGGTTATAACTGTTTTGACTTTGATGAACATTCTGCCCATTGATGAACTGTCTTGCATTTTGAAAAACTTGAATTTTGAGTCACTGGACTTTGATTGTAATTCTTGAAACCTTGATGGTAGCCATGTAGCTTATAACATCTGATAACCATATGTCCTTGAAGACCACAGTGAGAACATATAGGACGTTGATGAGGCCTAAAATTGTTGTTTGACAAAGCTGCAATGAAATCTTCATTGGTAGGCGAATCTTGATCAAATTGATTTGATGAAGTTTGAAAAACCATAGAACTTGCTTGAGGATTCTGCTTAATCAAATGTTGTTGTTCATGTTGAATGACTAGATTAAAAGTCTTTTCTAAGTCTGGAAAAGGATCCAGCATGATAATTTGAGCTCTTATTGCCTCATAAGAATCATTTAACCCAAAGAGAAACTTCCTCACAATACTTTTTCAAATAAAGCATGTCATTGAGCATTCAAATCACAAAAACAGCCATCACAGACACAAGTTGGATTGGCTTGTGCTGCTTTCATTTGTTTCCAAATTGACACCATCTTGTTATAGTAACTATCTACATCCATTGATCCCTGTCTAAGTTGATGAAGCTGTTGTTCTACAGAGTAAAGCCTAGGTGTATTGTTCTGTTTAAATCTCTTCCCTAGATTACTCAAAATTTCATGCGCAGTCTTCACAAACAAGATACTTTGGCCAATTGACTTAGATACATAATTGATTAACCAAGATCTTACCACATCATTACATCTTGACCAAGAAGAAGCTCCTGGAACATTAGTAGGACATTGAATGGATCCATCTATAAATCCAATTTTGTTTCTCCCATTGAGAGCCATGCACACTGATTGCTCCCAAGCATTGTAATCGGCAGCTTCATTCAATCTATCATATACTAAATTGTTTCCAGAATGATCATTACTACTCAAGAAATACGGATTGTCATATGAATCCGATTCATATCGAGTTGATTTTATGGAAAATACTTCAAGAAGATTGATCCGAGAAAGAAAAGAACGGGGTAAATGGAGGTCAAATAAAGAAGAAATGACAAAAATAAAGAGAATGTTACTCAATTGCTGAAGAAATTCAACGAAATCACCAAGAAATTTGAAGAAGAAAGCCATGAATCTATCACAAACTAGTTGCGACAGTGAAGAACTCATATTTTCCCGAGAAAATTTGCGCAAGGAGCTTGTGTAAGCTCTGATACCATATCAAAAGATGTAAAAGAACTTTATTTCTCATTAAAAGCAAATGTAGTACATTGTAGTTCTTATATAGTGAGAGTGAAGTAAACATTCTGTTAAAAACAAACTAACTGTACACTAACAGAAATGTAACTGCCTAATTGCTCACTTAGTTCACTAATCCAACTCACTAAGTTCACTCTTATTCTAATAGGTAACTATAATTGTAGATATTTTGACTGAAAAATTTTACTATTTAAAATTATTTTTATTTGTCAAAAAGTTACTAAGAAAAATTTATGACTAAGTGATGCCATAACAAAAATCTATACAAAATATTATATTTCATTTAAATTAATTAATATATAAATAAATTTTCAAAACAAGATAGATGTATGGAAATTATAATACATGTTGGCTTTGCATGTAAAAAATACGTATATTATAGTTGAGTTTATATGGTTAACATGATTAAGAAAAATCGCATGAACTGCTATTTCTTACAAGTTAAAGAAATATGTTCACCAAACTAATATGATACAACTATAATATTATATTGATAAATAGGATTAGAAAATGATAATCACGTTAAAATGGATCTAAAAATTGGTTAAGGTTGGGCATCACTGGCTAGTGGTTTGTTATAGAGTTTATCAATTCCAAAATAGAACTGGGACATGATCACAATAGATTTTATGATTGGATTGCCTATGGTCAAAGACAAGGATGTGATATGGGTTATTATGGATAGACTTACCTAGTTTGCTTACTTTCTTGCCATCAACAGGAAAGACAATTCAAAAGTTTGGCTGAGAAATATGGCAAAGAGATAGACAATGAGGTTCTTGAGGAAGTGATAGCTCTAGAATTTAAATCCTAAAACTAATATTGCACAGAATAGATCAATGTAGCAAATTATAGGATCGAATCCCACAAAGACCAGAAACTACACGTTTTAGTTAAATCTTGAATCAAGCTAAAGCAGAATAATAAGATCGAAATTAAAACGGTAAATTAGAAACGATTTTAAACTATGAAATAAAAGCGTCAGGTATCAGAGAAACCACAGGTAGTCAGGTTTAAAAGTCAAATTATCATTGAGAGATTTTCTTTGGAAATAGTTCTCAACATGAAAGACAATGATGGAATAATCTTATCTCGGAGTATTAAACTCTATGCTCAAATTATCAGAAACAAACTCTCGCCGTCTTTTAAATAATTGATCATGCAATATAATTCAGATTCAATTGTTCACAAGCATTCAAGACAATACTCTCACAAGCAAGAACACTGATTCATCTAGACTATATCCAACTTCTAAACCAAATCTCTTTGCGTTTATTAGTCTAATTTCAATAAACTAAATGGCCAATCTATTTCATGCATTAATAACAAGTCTAGACTATGAACCTAACAATTGTTATCCCCTTATGATAAATCCAACAATCAAAACCTGATTTCTCCGGGAAACCCTAAAACCTAACTAGTGAACTACTCAGACATTGACAAGCAAACACAAATCAATATCATTGAAGAACACATAATAGAAATAGAATAGATTATTAAAAAAAGGTTCATAAATCGTCTCCAAATACAAATGTCTGAATCTCTTCTCACTCAGTAATTCTCTCCAAAATAAAATAAAGCTTAGTTCTAAAAACCTAAAACATAATGTATTTATAGTCTGAAAAGTAAAATAATCTAAATTAAGGAAATTGGATAAGTTTAGGACTTGATTTGCAAAATTTGGAAAACTTTTTGTTCATCTCGGGGGAAGTGCTCGATCAGGCATATGGTTGTCCGATCAAGCATCTTGTAAAATTGCACTATCCTTCTTCTTTTGCCTGATCGATCTTCGTCTCCGGACTTTTCCAGGGGGTTTTGCCCGATCGTGCACTTTGAAATTTATATGCTCGATTGATCTATACCCTTACTTGATTGTTCACTTTTTCCGCAACTTCTGAAATCTCCTGAAATGCATCATTTTGCTCAGACACGGCGCGAACACCTAGAAACCTGAAAATCTACCAAATATGCAAAGAAAACACTCGGAATAATGCAGAATATCATACATGAATGCCCACTATTATGCATTAAACCGAGTTATATCAACTCCCCCAGACTTAGATCTTTGCTTGTCCTCAAGTAAAGCAATATTCAATCTGGAGAAGAGGTTTGAAATGGACCACACAGAAACTCACAAAATCTCAAAAACCATAAGCATAGTTTCAAATCCAAAAGACATCAATCTCAAACAACTAATTTGATTTAATTGTTCACCACCACTAAACTAATAACCAGTTTCCTACTCTAAATCCCAAATCAATTAAGTACCAAATCATATCAACCAGCTCTTTAAATTCATTTAAGTTCAGATACATGCATTCTCACATATGGTATATCAATCAAATTACTCAAGTACCTCTTCTATCAAAATACCCATACCAAACAGAGCATCAACCGACTTCCGGTCCTGATCTTTTTTCTCCCTTTCTCACTTCTTTTTCTTTTTTTTCTTATCTTACTGCTTTTCTTTTTTCTTTTTTTTTTTCTTCGCATTCCTGCGCTTTTCTATCTTTTCTTTTCATTCTTTTTTTTCTTTTTAAAGCAGACGGCAATTCGATGGGGTTGCCTACGGACTTCTAGGTCACACTTTCAACCATTTTTCTGAACTGTTTTCTTTTATTTTCTGAAGGGAGAGAGAGAGAAAAGACCCGGACCGTACTGGAAGAACTTGTCGGTTTTACAGAACACTGAAGATCAAGGTACCTAATTCTCAGAGTATATCAACACCATAAGCAAGAATAATTCATATTTAAATTAAGTTATATCATGGCAGAGCTAGCATCAATTCATCAATAACTCAAAAGACCAGAACTTACAGAAACAAGCAATTATTAATGGGGTTCCAATCATAATCTTAGCAATTCATCTAAGTCAGTAATCTAGAGAAATCGAGAACCATACCAACACTTAGTTATTTATCATCATTGATTTTGATCATGGTTCCTTCAACTCGATAGACTAAGCTAAAGTAAAAACGATAAATTTGAAAATTTTCACCAAAAAGACAAAACATCAAAACGTAATTAGTATCATTAACCCTCCCCCAAACTTACTTCACACCATCCCGGTGTGAAAGTAAATCCAAGAGAAGGTATAAAAGTAACCAGAATCAATAGGGAAGTCTGTAATAGATGAAAATAGATAATAAATGCTATATAAGTTCAAGGGAAAGAGATATACTAAAGGTGAATTGCTCCCAAATATGTTTTGAACTCCTATGCCTCAATTGCTATGCCTGCAAAAAGAACAAACACTCAAGAGAAGTGTGAGAAATGGTTTAACAATGATTGAGCAATGATAGCTTAAAAACTAACAAGAATCAGTTGTAGGAGAGACCATTAAAGACATTATGATCGAGCAATACTAATCAAAAATCAGCAAGAATCATATATAAGAGGCATCATTCAGAACAGTTAACAGCAATCATTCCAGTATCACACAATCAATTGGTAAGTAAAGAGAAATGATCAAGCAATACTAATTAAAATTAGCAAGAATCAAGAATTACTCAATGAGAAAAACCAATCGATCATGAATCTAAAATCAACTCAAGTCAAAACATTAAGAAAAGTGGCGAACGGTGAGCAATGATGTAAGAAATACTAATCATAATTAGCAAGAATCAAGAGAGAAACCGTCCAAATAGCCAACAATTCAAGTGAGAAAGGTGAGTAATGAAAATTAGATAAGAGATAACCTAGAACGTCTTGAAGAATTTTCACCAGTAATAACCTGAAACACTTTAAAATCAAAACTAAAATTAAGTAAGTTAGGACTAAAACTGACTCAAAATTGAAAAACAACTAATCTAGACTCCAAATAGTGGGTTGCCTCCCACTCAGCGCTTTGTTTAACGTCACTTAACTTGACGGTACTTACCTCTAAGTTGGAATGGAATCAACATCAAGCGATGTTCCATAACAAGCTCCAAATCCAGACATCTTCAGCTTCAGAATCTTACCCATCACACCTTTTGTAACATCAATCCATTTCTCCTTGAATTCTAGGGTGAGTAAGACTCTAAACTTTGCGAAGGGTTTTGAGAACTCCTTGCTTTTCACCTTATACTCAATTTTATCCCCAATTATTGCTTGAGGGATTAAAGCCACGTGAGACTCCTTCTTTATCTTCTTCGGTTCCACTTTCACCTTCTCCTTAACCTTGGGATTGCCATTCCTTGTTGAGATTTGAGGCTCTTTGTGTAAGGCTTCAACAACTACACACTTAGGATCTTGGTCAATATGAACTCCATGCTTCATCTCTTCCTCTTTTACCATAGTCAGCCTAGGTGTTCCCTTTGGAGGAATCGTTAGATAGAAAACTCTTTTTTAATGTTCTTCAGAGATATGCGCTAATTAAGTAGATCAACTACGGCTCCTACGGTTCCCAGAAAAGGTCTCCCTAGAACCAAAGGTTCATCTTGGTACCCATTCATCTCCAAGATGTGGAAATCAACAGGTACGAGACAATTCCTAATTTGGACCAAGAGATCAGCGATAAACCCACTAGACGATACAGTAGAATCATTAGCAGGCTTAAAAGTCATTCTTGAAGGTGTGATACCTGATATCCCCCAATCTTTCAGCAACAGCCACTGACATAAAGCTCACATTAGCTCCAGTATCACATAGAGAATCTGTAAATTCCACTTCATTGATCGAACAATGAACTAAGAATTTACATGGGTCTTGCAGCTTATGAAGCTTCCTAAGTGGATTTGGTTGCTTCTCAATCATCTCCCCATCCTCAAACTATGATCTAGGCCTCGTAGGTGGCACTGGGTATGGAACTCCGGGTTTGTAAGTATTGAGAAAAATTTGGACTCCAAGTAAGTCTGCTCGATCGGGCAAGTGGTGCCCGATCGGGCAAAATGTTCTGATTTTTGTCTGATTTTAGGGATCAATCGGGCTGATGATGTGCCCGATCGATCAAAAGCTCCTGGAATTTTTTTCCTTGGTGCTCGATCCCCAATCGATCTCCTCCTCCGAAACCGCTTTTCCCGATCGGGCAAAGTGTGCTCGATCGGGAAGTTTCCTCTGAATCTTTTTCCAACTTTTCAAAATCTGCACCTTGTACCAAATCACCAGTTCCTTCTTCCAAATTACCAACTAAAGACTTACAATAACTTTTTGGATTATCCTCAACTTTCCCAGGAAAGACACCAGCTTGCCTTTTCATAGCTTCAGAAGTCTTAGCAACTTGTATATCCAAATGCTTCACATGTGTAGATAGTGCTTCAAATTTTTGATTCAACTCTTTCACTTCTCTTTAGGATTGTTGTTGACCTTCTATAAGTTTCTTCAACATCAACTCTATTGTGTTGAGGTTGAGTTGGTAGTGGTTGTTGAAATACATGCTGTAGGGTTTGCTGTAAACCGCCTAAATTAGAGTTTTGTACAAAAGTCTTTTGTTGTTGAGGATAATGTTGATCTTGAGGGTTGATAACACTAGAATTTTAGGATTTTTACATAACATTTCTTGTCACTTTCTAGTT
>OVBE01003093.1:0-28063 GCA_900406425.1 Iberis pinnata
TATTGAATTTGTTGTTGCTTCTGTATTTGTTTAATTTCTCGTTTGATATATTAACAGGAAGAGAAGCAATATGATAGAGTATTGAAGGTTGTAAGAGATAGAAAGACTGGATCTTTGTAAAACATAGATAAAAATGTAATTTTGGAAAGAAACTTAATAAAGATTCAAACTTTTTAATCCAAACTCTACCGATAATTATAATGAGCTAACCGTTCTAAAGTCCTTCACTAGCCACAAACGATTACACTCACAAAACTTTCAAAGATCTCATATCGATCAATGACCTCTCAAACACAAATGTTCAAACCAAAAGACAACTAGAAGAGCATGAAAAAAAAACAAATGCTCATGGAGCTGTTATTTATATGCCTTCCTTCCCATATCCCTAAAAGTAGACACTCCTTTTGAATTATAGACTTTGCACTCCCTTGCCCACGTCAGCTTCAGACTTCTTCATTCCCCTGTTTCCTTTCTTCTTACGCACATACACATGAGAGAGCGTATCAATACCTTTCCCTTTAAGACGAAGCTTGCCTTTAAGCTTCAAATCTGGAAATTGCTTGCGAAAATCAGAATAAGAGACCCATGTGGCTTGGCTAGCAGTGAGAGAAGACCAATGAACCAACAGAACCAATTCACCAGTAACATCATATTTTGAATCCAAGATAGCTTCAGGTAATAGTGTGGGTGGTAGCACAGTAACTAACGCCAGAAAATGTCTCACGCATTGATTTACAGAAATAACTACTCCATTTTCAGAACTGATGCTATGTGAATACGCAAACCACTTGGTTCCTTAATGCGGATCACCTCTTTCATTTCTTGGTTTAAGCCATTGAAAAAGATATCAATTTTGTTCTGCTCATTCAAACAGGGACTTGAGCATAAAGGTCTTCAAAGTCACTCACGTAGTTAGCGACTGTTCCAAGCTGATTTATCGCAAATAGCTTCTTACCAGGTTCATCTTCAAGGGATTCACCAAAACGTAGTAACAGACGATGTTTGAAATCTTCCCAATCAGCGAAATCGCCCTCACACAACTCCCAGCTGAACCATTTCATAACCCTACCCGTGAGACTTAGGGCTATCAACTCCAAACGTTCATCGTCACCGTAACCTCCCAACCGGAAGAAACGCTCAGCCAGTACAAGCCATTCATATGTATTTTCACCGTTAAACGCAGGCAAATCGATTTTGTTGAGTAATGTTTCTCTGTTAGTCAGGTGACGTTGTCTTGTACGTGGTCGATGTTGCTGTGGTGAGTCAGGCTGTTCAAAATCATAAAAGGGGTTGTCGATATTATGAGAACCTGAAGCATGTTGTTTCCCTTTTGCACCATCAGAGAACAACTTCTCTTCCATTCGCTGCATCATCGATTCTAAGGATGATAAAGTTTCCAACTTTGATGTCACTGTCACCATTTGACGGTTTGTTTTTGCTTGAGCGACAGAGATCCTGTTAAAAGCACCATATAAGAACTCCACTTGATCCTTCAAGCTTTCGCCGGGACTGCCGTAATCACCACCAGAATGAACAATTGGTTCTGGAGATGGTGTAGCCATTGCGTTAGATTCGAGCCAGTTACACCACACCAATGATAGAGTATTGAAGGTTCTAAGAGATAGAAAAACTGGATCTTTGTAAAACAAAGATAAAAATGTAATCTTGGAAAGAAACTTAATAAAGATTCAAACTTTTCAATCCAAACTCCACCGATAATTACAATGAGCTAACCGTTCCGAAGCCCTTCACTAGTCACAAACGATTACACTCACAAAATCTTTTACAATGAGCTAACCGTTCCGAAGCCCTTCACTAGCCACAAACGATTACACTCACAAAACCTCCAAAGATCTCATATCGATCAATGGCCTCTCAAACACAAATGTTCAAGCCAAAAGACAACTAGAAAAGCATGAAAAAGAAACAAATGCTCATGGAGCTGTTATTTATATGCCCTCCTTCCCATATCCCTAAAAGCAGACACTCCTTTTGAATTAGAGACTTTGCACTCCCTTGTCCACGTCAGCTTCAGACTTCTTCATTCCCCTGTTTCCTTTCTTCTTACGCACATACACATGAGAGAGCGTATCACAATATTTGTTTAATTTCTGGTTTGATACTCAATGATGTTTCTTACACTTCCTCTCTTCTTCATTTACTAAGAGTTCAAAGAGTAATGAAAAATTAGCTAAAGCTTTTTTCCAAGGTATGCTGCTCTAAAGTGATGACTACTTTGTTGAAGGGATGTCTAGATGGTCTGAAAAAAAACCCAGCAATGGCGTTGAGACAGGAACAATTTGAGTAAAATTATGACAAAGTCTTAAAAAAATTTAGATAGTTAGTTGTATAAAAGCTAAACCCTTTGTATATGTTTTATACATGTGTCTCTATGTTTGCTTCATCTGTTTGAAGTGTCTTGGAAATTTAATTGTAAAGACCATCTCATATGTTGCTACAATTTCGAAAAGATTTGGAATTTTCTTGTATTCTCTCTGCTGAGTTATGTTACATTATGTTTTGGTGGCTCCATAAAGCCCTTTTGCTCTCTTTTGCAGCACCATTTTACCAGATGCAACAGTATTATCGGGTTGGAAAACTTGATGATTGTACTAAGAAGTTCTCTCATCTCTTTGATTGTCTTACTTTAAAGACAAAAACAGCTTCTGAAGCCGAGGTTTGTACCTTCTTTGAGCTTATACTATGATCATTCTTTCATTTTTTTGTCTACTTAAAAGTAACAAACAATAACATATCAACATAGACTAGCTTATCTCAAATAACCACAATTTGGAGTTTTGTGAATCACATTTCTTTTCAATTAGGATTCATAATCTATTCTGTTTTTCACCGAATGTTGTTGTTGCACTCACACAAATGAATGTGTTTTGTTGCTATGTTCCAAGATACTTAAAAAGTGTGGCAATTGCAGAAAATTCTAGAAGAGCAAGAGAAAGCAGATGCAGCAAAACATATATGGATTATAAGGACACACGAAGAAGCTTCGAAACATTGGAATGTGACTTTTGGGCATTTGGATAATCCAAATTGTAAGAAAGGTACCATTACAGGCTTTACATACTCCACTGGATTTTTGATGGACAATTTTTATTTCCGTGAATAGTTCTGCAGATCATTATGCTAGATAGCGAAAGATTTTGTCATCCGTTACTATGAACATTTTGAGCTACCTTAAGTGTTACCTTGGTCAATAAAGAAGAGCACCATGAAAGATTGATGGTTGTTTTTTAGATCCTTTATCGAATTGCGAATGTATTTGGTTGATTGCTAAATAAAAAGTTTACATCTCTAAACAGAAACTTGCTTTATTATTGGATAGATATTTGAGCAACACTAATGTGAAGAACCAAAAAGGTTCTTTACTCTCAATTGTTCTTAACAAATTTGAAGCAGAAATATATATATAGTACAATAGGAACAGCAGGAGAAAGAAAGATAGATTCTTTGGCCATGCAAGGCGATAGTTTTAGATTCTCATAGTATCGAGGTAAGCTTTACCATCGAGCTCACGAGAGAACAAGCAATAGAAATATTCTTCACTTGTTATGCTTTTGAAAAGACCGATTACTTTTTTTGATCTTGTATTGTGAAATATCGCTACCGATATCCTCTCTTTCTCTGAGTTCACAAGCCGCGATGCTTTATTTTGAGTTTTTATTCAATTATCGATTTTGAGTTTGAGTTGTTTGATTATGAATTTTAAATTTTTCTAGTCAGCATATATTGACCAACATTTATATTTGTCGGGTTTTTTTTTATTTAATTTTATTTCAAAGTAAAACAATTCTAAATTCTAATCAAGAATTGGTTTGAATTGTTAGATTGTTAACTTCAAATTATAATAATGTTATATATATATATAAATTACCCAAATCTTATATATGTGGGTTTATGCTATTTTATTTTATCTTTAAATAAATAATTTAAAAGCCTAAATTTGATACGCTCTAAATCCTAAATTTGATAGACCCTAAACCCTAAATTGAAAGTTTCTTTCATACAACTTTCAATTAAATTTTTTTTAGACCCTAAATTGAATTGATTTTAAATCATAAGTTGTCTAACAATTCTAGACCCTAATCGAAATTTTCAAGTGGTCAAATTTCTACATTATAAAAATAAAATTTACAAGTATGAAATATTTTCTACACTATTTCATTTTTCAATTAACAAAATAAAATCAGAAATTCTTTAATAATATATATATACTATTAATTGTTTCTAAAACTTAAACACAAAATATAAAAAATCATATATAAAACAATGACAATAAATTTTTTATTTTTTTTCCGATATCCTAATTCCTAAACTTTACAAAAAAATCTTTAACTTTAATATTTATTATATCATTTATAAATCTTAGACCCTAAACAATAAAACCCTAAATATTTACCAACATATTAATCTTTAGATATACTACAATTCATAAATAAAACAATAAATATTGAATCTTTATATTTCCTTTTTCTTTTAGAGTATTGGTTTTATAGTTTAATTTTCTTATATGAGGATTCAATATAACTCTAAACACTAAGAGTTTAGGGTATTGGTTTTATAGTTTAATGTTCAAACATATTTCACTATTTCTCAACTAATAAAATAAAATCATTAAGTTTTTTATTAATATAAAAAGGCAACAATAATAATTTCAAAACCCTAAACCCTTAAATGAATATTATAAGTCTTAGACCCTAACTCTAAAACTTTAAATCTTGACCAACATATTAATCATTAAATTTATAAGAATTCAAAAATAAAAAATAAAAATAAAGGTTTGATTTTTGTTGGATACTTTAAACTTATAATACTATTTATAAATCCTATACCCTAAACTCTACGACTCTAAACATTTAGCAACATGTTGATTCTCAAATATTTTGAAATCCTAAAGCTTAAAATATAATAATTTATGGGTACGTTTCTAATGACCCTACTTTTTTTTATTTTTTATAAGTTTTTGTTCAAAACCCTAAACATTCAAGTCTTAAACCCCATAACTATTTCTATCTTATATATAATAACAATAACATTTTTAATTGTGTTTTCTCAAAATCATATAAGATTTAGTGATTGAATCATTGTATCTAAAATTAAGTCTTAGAGTATATGAACATATTTGTTATATTCTACAAAACTCTAAACTATAAAAACGTTATCCTAAAAGTCATAAATCTTAAACCCTAAAGACTTAAAGTATATGTATTTAAGAGTTAGGATTCTATAAAATAAAATGTATAAAATTAAAAATATAAAACTAGTCCAAACTAATAAAATAAAATGTGTATGAAAGTTTTAAGTTCAATAGTTTTTTAATTCTAAACCAAACTAATCAATTTTAAATCCTAAAACTCTAAAACACAATCAAACACTAAAATTTTCTTATTGGTCAATTTACAAAGACAAGGATTATTCTCTTTCTTTTCCTTTTCTCCTGTTTTGTTTTCTTTCTCCGTAAACGTCCCTCGTTCTCACCAAAAATCTAACGGTGAAAATGGTGAGATATTTAGATTTCTGATTTTCGCTTCTTCTTGTTATCTTTGGTGTTGATTAGGGTGTAGATAGACCAAAGTTGTGAGACTCAATGTTTGTTTGTGATTGGTCAGGTTTTCAAGAGGTACGTGGAGAGAGGAAGAGTGGCACTTGTGAACTACGGAAAGGATCATGGAAATCTCGTCGTAATCGTTGACCAGAACAGGGAGGGTTCATTCAGCCTTTCGCTCGCCGCCGCACCAAATCAATATCTCTGCCCCTACCGGTAACACACTTATCTTTCATCAACTTACCAGAAAATAGACTAATGACTGATGCACTTCTCAGGCTGAGGGCGGAGTGGTCTCATCAGCGAGCATCGCCGACGGTGAATCCACGTAGTTGTAGGCAAATTTATAGTAGTATAATCATGGACTGGTATATACCATTTTAAGCTTAATCTTCCTTTCAATATGTTTTGTTTAGACATAGGTAATGGAGTAGATGATGTAAGTGATGAGAAGGACTAACACAAAAAAGTAACGATCGATCAAAAGGATTCAAGATTAAACGTAAGGAGAAGATTGGACTTTAAAGCTCCCATTGGTAACCTTCTTGAATAGGAAACAATACAGAAGTTAGCAAGTGATCATGTTGGTAGGAACTTGTTATCTTTATTTCATCAAAAGCTGAATTACAAGAATGGAGAAGAGTTACAAAGCTTAATCTCTGTTTTCTTCACCTCCAAATCAGAACAAACCTCTGATCTTTACAAGAAATTCCCAATGCAAAAAAGCATAAAACCCACCCAGCAAGAACAAAGCTTATTTATAAGCATAAGCTCTGTTTAACAGACTCTAACAAACTATAACTACTAAAACTAACTAACTAACTAACTGAACAATTAACAGAAGAACAAACCTTGACGCAGATCCAGCTCGGATCCAGCTCAGCTTCTCGTAACCTCTTCTTCATTCCCAAGTCTCTCTGTTCCAATCCTCTGTTCTGCTTCTTCAGAAAATGCCATACCTTCTTCTGCTCTTCTCTTAGTCATGGATTCTTTTCTCTTCTTAGCTGTTGTGTAAACCCTTAATGGCATATCAATACCCCGGTTCCAAAGAACCAGCTTGTCCTCAAGCTTAAAAGATGGAAATTGATGTCTCACTTCTGCAGCACGTAACCAACTGTTTTATGTGAAGGCAAGTTTGTCCAATGAATCAATACCCACAAATGACTCTCATCATCATATTTAGTATCAACCAGTTGAGAAGGCTCCACCACCACTTCATCATCAATTGTAACAGAAGTTGGTAGTTGAAAAACTTGATGATTAGTCTCTAAAACAGGCTTAAGTTGTGAAACATGAAATACATGATGTCTTTTTGAAGCCTCAGGGAGTTGTAACTTGTAGGCTACAGATCCAATCCGCTGAATAACTTTATAGGGACCATAATATCTAGCAGCAAGCTTTTGACAAAGCCTTCTACTCACAGAGTGTTGCCTGTAAGGTCTCAACTTGAGAAAGACACTATCTCCCACCTGAAATTCCAAATCACGTTTGTGTTTATCATCATTGTTCTTCATAATTGCTTAAGCATGCACCAAATTCTCCTTAATAGAATCCAATACTGAATCATGTTCCTTAAGATATCCTTCAAGTTCAAAATTATGTGTGCTGCCAGCTTCAAACTGTAATAATGCAGGAGGTTCTCTACCATAAACCACTTGAAAAGGAGTACATTTCAAAGCAGTGTGGAATGATGAATTGTACCCCATTTTAGCCCACGACAAAATTTTTCCCCATTTCTTTGGATGAGTTGAAGTAAAACACCTCAAATAAGTCTCCAAACACATGTTCAACACCTCTATTTGACCATCTGACTGTGGGTGAAATGTTGTACTGAACTTAAGCTTTGTACCTGCTGCTTTAAAACACTCTTTCCAGAAATTACTCAAAAAAATTATGTCTCTATCAGAGATTATTGATCTTGGAAATCCATGCAATTTCACCACTTCATTAGCAAACTTAATTGCTACATCTTTGGCTGTAAAAGGGTGGATCAGACCAATAAAATGACCATACTTACTTAATCTGTCCACAACAACCAAGATTACATTATACCCTTGTGATTTAGGTAGACCTTCTATGAAGTCTAATGATATATCCTCCCAAATACGATTAGGAATATGTATTGAATTGAGCAAACCAGCTGGTACCATAGTAGAATACTTATGAGTCTGACAGATAGTAAACTCAACAACATAAACCTGTACTCTTTTCTTCATAGATTTCCAATAGAAACGAGATTGAATCCTGTGCAATGTTTTTAACAAACCAGAATGGCCACCTAACACACCATCATGTGATTCTTGTATTACAAAAGGTATTAATGCAGAATCAGCTGGTATTACCAACATTCTTTTATAGAATAACCTGCCATCAACCAATGTAAAACCAGGCTTTAACACATCACCATTGATCAACTTCTGAATTGTTTCTTGTATCTCTTCATTGGTATCAATTTCTTGATACAAATCTTGTAACTGTAAGGCAGCTGGAACTGTTAAAGCCAATAACAAGGCTGTAGCAGAATGTTTTGAATGATTCACAATCCTAGAAAGTCCATATGCAGCCACATTTTCAGTTCCCACTTTGTACTCAATGTCAAAATCATAACCCAAGATCTTAGTTAGCCAGTGTTGATAATCAAGAGTTACTTCACATTGTTCTAGTAGATATTTCAAGCTTTTCTGATCAGTTCTGACTATGAACCTTCTTCCCAACAAATAATGTCTCCACTTCATAATAGCCAATACAATAGCCATTAATTCTCTTTCATATATGGGTTTTTGTTGCTCTCTATCAGTTAAGCCATGACTGAAATAAGCAATTGGGTGTTTTCCCTGCATTAACACAACACCCAAACCAAATCCTGATGCATCAGATTCAACTATGAATAATTCTTGAAAATTAGGCAAGGCAAGTATAGGAACAGTAATCATTGTACTTTTAAGTTCAGAGAAAGATACTTGAGCAGATGAAGACCAATGAAACTCATCTTTCTTCAACAATTCAGTCAATGGTTTAGCGATTAAACCATAATTCTTAACAAATCTTCTGTAGTAGCCAGTCAAACCCAAAAATCCCTTAATTCCTTCACTGTTCTAGGTTCTGGCCATTGTTTAACAGCAGGAATCTTTGATGGATCAGTAGCTACACCTGTATATGTGATGATATGACCCAGATATTCTATTTGCTGTTGACCAAAAGAACACTTCTTTTTGTTGGCAAATAATTGGAATTGCTGAAACACATTAAGAACCACTTTCAAGTGATCTAAGTGTTCCTGTAAAGATGAGCTGTATACCAGAATATCATCAAAGAAAACCAATACAAACCTTCTTAAGAAAGGTCTGAATATCTCATTCATCAATGCTTGAAACGTAGCAGGAGCATTTCTTAATCCAAATGGCATAACCAGAAATTCATAATGGCCATCATGTGTTCTAAATGCTGTTTTTTCAATGTCTTGGTCTTTCATTCTTATCTGATGGTAACCAGACCTCNCCTCAGATCAAGTTTTGAATATAGCTTTGCACCATGTAGTTCATCCAACAACTGATCAATCATAGGGATAGGGAATTTGTTTGGAATTGTTGCTCTATTGAGGCCTCTATAATCAACACAAAACCTCCAAGAACTGTCCTTCTTTTTAACCAACATAACTGGACTAGAATAGGGGCTGTGGCTTGGCCTTATAGCACCTGAATCCAACATTTCCTTAACCAATTTCTCCATTGCTTCTTTGTGAGCACGTCGATATCTGTAAGGTCTCACACTTATTGGACCAATGCCACTTCTCAGCATAATGCTATGCTCTCTCCCACAGATTGGTGGTAATCCAGTTGGTTCCTTAAACACTGCCTCAAAAGATTGCAGTAGCTCTTCTAGTTTAGGATGCATCTCTTTTTCAACTATAGATGATAGTTCTAGATGACAATCATGTACATGATATCCTTTAACATTGATCATTCTTTTGGGTTCTAGAGATTTAACAGAAATTTTCTATGAATGCAGAGACAAATCTCCTTTTAATGTTACTTCTGAACCATTTTTCCAGAAAGTTAGTTCATGTGTTTGCCAATCCATTTGACATTTTCACAAAGTCCTTAACCACTGAACACCTAATATAATGTCAGCTGAACCTAGTTCCAATGTTATTAAGTCCAATTGGAATGGTAAGCCTTGAAGTTGTAGTGTTACCTTTCTGCATATACCAAGCCCTTTCACTGATATTCCAGTGCCTAACAGAATGTCAAGGTTGACATCTGTTTCAGTTAAAAGTTTTAATTTCTGAACCATAGCAGGAGTTATGAAATTGTGGGTTGCACCACTATCTAACATCACAACCACATGTTGTCCTTTTTAAATCCTCTTATACGAGTTGTATCAGGAGAATCTTTTCCCAAAAATGAGTTTAAGGATAGTTCCATGAATGATCCTTCTTCAATATGATCTTCATCATTGTCTGCTTCAAAATGATCTTCCAAAACTTCCATTTCAAAGCCATTTACCAATGTTAAAACTTGTAATGTTTTGTTAGGACACACATGACCACAAAAGAATTTGCCATCACACTTGAAACATAGGCCATCTTTCCTTTTCTGAGCTAATTCTGCATCTGTTAATTCAGATGTGGTCTTTGTGGTACAAAGTTTGGTTCTTTCTGTGCAATTTGATTGCTAATTGAAGGTACTGATTTCATTTTCCAGTTTGTTAGCTGAGTTTTGAATTGAGTTGTTACTCTGTTTTCACGAACCATGTCCCTACTAACCATCTTATACAAAGTAGTATCCTCCATTTGGTATGCAGTTGCAACCATCTCAGCCAAGTCAATTGGCTTACACATATTAACAACTTCCCTCATTTCTGGTTTAAGGCCATTCATGAAGATTCCTTCTAATTGTTTTTCATCTAAACCAGTTACTTGAGATGACAAATCCTCAAATTCATGTATATACTCAGCTATAGGCCCTTTCTACCTTACTGCAAATAAGAGTTGGCTGTGATCTCTGAGTTTCTCCTTACTAAATCTTAGGATCAATCTCTGTTTGAACTCAATCCAGTTCTTAAATGGTTTTCTAACGATTTCACTATTGAACCAACTTAGAACATCACCATCTAAACTCATAGAAACCAGTTCTAATTTCTCAGATTCTCTATATCCATCTAATCTGAAAAATCTTTCTACAAGTGAAATCCAGCCATACGTGTTAACTCCTTCAAACACTGGCACATCTATTTTCCTCAACAGACTTTCACGATTTTCCATTAATCTGTTCTGATTTTGGATTTCCTCATTCCGATCATTACGATCTGATCTAATATGATTCGTAAAAGAATCACATACCTGATCATATTGATCAGCCTCCATTTCTTCGAAAACATAATCCTTCTGTGATTTTTTTGAAGAATTCTTCTGTAACATGATGAATATTGCATCCATCTTGCTTCCAATTTCTTCAAATCTCGCATTTGTTTTAGTTTCAAAAACAGCCTGAGATCGAAGAACTACCTCCAATGGAAGTGTTTGTTGTTGAACCAGAGTATTTTCTTGATCTTGTTGATCTTCTGCTTGAGTTGATCTGTGACTTTCTTCTTCAGCTTGAGAGCTTGAAGCTTTCTTTGCCTGCTTCGCCATTTCTGAATGCAGCCTGCGATTTATCGATCCAAAGAACACTCAAGAACGCACCAATTTGGTAGGAACTTGTTATCTTTATTTCATCAAAATCATAATTACAAGAATGGAGAAGAGTTACAGAGCTTAATCTATGTTCTCTTCACCTCCAAATCAGAAAAAACCTCTGATCTTTACAAGAAATTCCCGATGCAAAAAAAGCATAAAACCCACCAAGCAAGAACAAAGCTTATTTATAAGCATAAGCTCTGTTTAACAGACTCTAACAAACTATAACTACTAAAACTAACTAACTAACTAAACAATTAACAGAAGAACAAACCTTGAACAAACCTTGACGCAGAACCAGCTCAGCACCAGCTCGGATCCAGCTCAGCTTCTCGTAACCTCTTCTTCATTCCCAAGTCTCTCTGTTCCAATCTTCTGTTCTGCTTCTTTAGAAAATTCCATCCCTTCTTCTACTCTTCTCTTAGTCATGGCTTCTTGTATCTTCTTAGCTGTTGTGTAAACCTTTAAGGGCATATCACATGTCTTGTGTGAAAACCATAATAGTAGTAACTGTAAAAGGTTTGAAGATTTGTCTTTGATTCGCAATCAGCTAGTTCATATTGAACAGCAACAATCCAATCTAATGAATCTTCTTCAGGTTTTTTGATTGGTGATCTTTCTCATCTGAATAGCTTTCTTTGAATCTAACTATGTGATCTTATTTCATTAGAGATTTGTCGGAAGCTTGCAACAAGGAATGCATAGTCACGAGTATAAGAGAGAGTCTTGGAAAGTTCACAAGACTGAAATGAGCTTGTTAACCATGGAAAGGCTGAAATGTGAATTGTTTATGCATTGGTGTAGCTAAAAAAGCATAATTTTGGATCAATTGTAGTGTTAAAAGTCTTGTGTTTATGTGGTAAAGATCAACAATGTGCAAGACTTGTCTTGAAGAATTTTGAATATTAATAGTTTAAAATTTGTATGAATATTGTGTTTCCGAAAAATTAAATTTATAGTAGTCAGTTTTATTGTATTTGATTGCCGAATAGTGTCTGTACACCTCTAAAGGTCACTTTTTCAGTCACTTATTTTTTAAGCTTACTAAACAACACCTATATTATCTATCCTTTTGAATTCGGTTCTTGTACTCCAAAAAATAACTTGTAGTTGCCTGGTACCGACACGCTGTCAAGTTACCAGGTAAAGTTGTTGATGTGTAAAAATAAAAAACTGAGTCATATTTATTGTTGTCAAGTTATCAGGTAAAAATTGATGATGTGTATAAATAAAAGCTGACTCATATTTTTGACTTATATCTAATGGTAAAACAACATCATTTAATTAACACGATGTCGTTTAGAATACAGTAGAAATAAAATAAAATAGAACAATGACATTTAAACCCACTTCTCTTCTTTGGTTCTTCTTCTTCTTCTTAGATCCTCGATCATGCCTCTCTGTATCCTTGACCCCAACTGAGGCAACGATGGATGGTCGGTTTTAAACCCGCAGGAATCTCTATCCTCCATGAAGACATCATGATCGAGGAACGGAGAAGGGCTTAACGAATGTAAAGAATTGAATGATATGATAGAAGAAGGTTGTAACATTGACTGTGAACGAGTAGCTCCCAGGTTGAAATTATGAGAAGCGAGTTGTTGGTTGGGTTGTCAGTATCTTGTATTAGAGATATCTTGGTAAGCAAGATGTGTATTTTGCAAGTTCATTACAAAGTGAAGCATGTGAAACCTAAATGAAAAGACTTGGAGACGAAGATCTATATATATATATATATATTATAACATATTTCCATATGTGTTAGATTTGGATTAGGAAGTTTACGGTATTAACAATATGTTAAGTTAATCGCTATATATATATGTATCCTATGATATTGTATCAAACACAACTCAATAAAATGTTATATTCATATTATTCTACATCTTGGATTAAGGAGAAGGCTGTGGGATTAAGCTTTGGGTGCGACGGAGGAACCGATTTGTTTGCAGCTGTCACACATGCTGCGAAAATTGGGAGAACTAAATGAATTTAGATTTAACTAAGGAATATCGAAGTTCAGATTCAGAGTAGTGATGAAAGTGAAGATAGGTATGAATCAATTAAAGAAAACTTGATTTTGTCAAAGTTTACATAAAAACTTACAGAAGAATCAGAGTTTTCTTGAAGAAGAAAAATGAAGTGAACGTCTTCCTACTCATCGTTTTAGAGTTGATTTGGGTTTCAATTGAGATAAAATGTAATCACTTTTTCTTTGTTCTTTAATTGTTTAGATTTTGATAATTTGTTACGAAATCTTTGTAGAAAAAACAAAATGAAGACGTAGAAGGAAAGAGAAAAGGAAGGAGAAGGAAAATATTAAATTTAGAAAATTTTTATTTAACGTTTTTCAACTAAAATGGGTAAATATTGTCATCAAGCTGGAGTAGCTCAGTTGGTTAGAGCGTGTGGCTGTTAACCACAAGGTCAAAGGTTCGACCCCTCTCTCTAGCGTTGCCGTTTTAATATTAGACCAAGTTATTAAATATGACTTAGCTTTTTATTTGTACACGTCAGCAACTTCTGTTTAGTAAGCTTAAAAAATAAGTGACTGATCGGCCATTTTTCCGTTTTTCATATATATAAAATTAGGCATTATTAAATAATATCAACAACAAAAAATGTGTAATAATTAGAAAATTATAAATATAAAACAAATATAAAATATATACAATAACAAATAAAATTAACGTTATCGTAAACGGAAACATATTTTACCAATTTAAAGGAAAGCAATCATAAAATGAGTCATATTATAGCACCGAATATGTTAACGCTATTGTAAACAAATGCATATTATACCAATTACAAATAATGCTATCATAAAAAGAATCATATTATAGCGCCAATTACGGTAATGCTATTGTATAATTTCACATATGATAGCACCAACAACAAAACGCTATTATAAAGTTATGATTTATGATAGCATTACACTTTAGTGCTATCAAAAATAAACTCTACGATAGCGCCCACATACATAGCGTTTATGAAAACACTATGTATGACGTATGATAGCGCTAATCGTGTGCTATCAATGAAAAGTTTTCTTGTAGTGGTGGTTTAAACACGGTGAGCCAGAAGGTTTGGCTCAAGTATCGGTTGTTTCTTTGTCTATGCAGAATAACTTGGAAGGCCAAGAAATGTAAGCAAGTTTATGCTCAAGTATCGGAGGTGAAATTCATGGCATAGCAAGTATAGAGCTCATAAGGACAAGGTGGAGAATTTTAAGTCGTGTCCTTATACTATATAGCGTTTTATGTTGAATCTTAGCTTGTTGGGTTATTCTCTCTTAAGTAGAAGGTTAGGTATCTAATATTAAAGCATGTGATAGTTTTTTAGCTCACGTGACTTGAGCAAAGTGTAAACTGGTTGTTGATAAAGTCATTAGCTCATCTTGTTTTACTAGCTTGCTAGTTTTCTTGATATTGTGTTCTTCTTGTTGTACTAAGAGAGAGGAAGAACAAGATAAGATTTGGGAGCTCGTTTTGAGTTATTGCTAGTGGATTTCAAAGAAGAACCTCTGGCGAGATGTAGGGAATCCTTCCCGAACTCAATAAATTTTGACGTTGTTAGGTTCTAGTCACAATTTCATTTCTTTCTTATTCTTCACAAGTTTCTTGCAACAAAAGATTGAAATTAAGTTGAGAATCTAAAGAAGAATCAAGCTTTGATTTTCACTGGACCCGGATCAGATGTGAAAATTAAACAGTCTCAGATGGAACTACCAAATACAACGAAGAATTGTTCTGCCACTAGCAACACTACTTTGATTATATTTTTTTGCCTGCTAATTGAGTAACATTAGAAAACGCGAATCTCACAACGGTGGTTATATTTTATTTTTTGTCTGCTATCAATTTATCTTTCTTAGACAATATCTATATTTGCTATCACGAAGCACTATTTCTATCTGTACGATTTCTTCTTTCTAATGACATCAATCTTATTTTACAAACAATAGCCAAGGGGTCAACCAATCAAGAAGTCAAGTAGTTGTTATGCGTCTTCCTCATTCGTCATGTTGCAGTTTCTATTCTGTTCGAGCATAATTCAATACAACAAGTGAGAATAACATATATGAATAACAGATCAAAACAATAGTAGACTAACATATTCAACGTTTTATAGTTTTTCATTGTACACTAATATATCATTACATGTTCACTTTCAATAAAGTAACTTAGTTAAAATAACATTGCATAATGATTTTTAAATTCACTACAAGAAAAACATTACTGGCAGAAAGAAATTCGTCAATAATAGTGACAGAAAAACTGACAGTTTCGGGTTCGTCACTAATTTACTGACGAATTTATTTCCGTTAATACTGACGTATTAGTGACGAAAATTTACTGACATATTTAATCCATTACTAATCCGTCACTAAATTTTCCCAAAACCGTGTTAGCTGTTACCAATTCATATATTCAAATTTACTGACGGAATAATTCGTTAGTAATCCGTCAGTAACAAGTTCTATAAAACCAGAACATCCCCTCTCTATTTCATAACTTCATAAATAAACTTGTAAATATGTCTACTCCTTCTTATTTTCGATCATGGATGGATGGTGAAAGAATGAATGCAGACACAAAAATTTTGAACAAGGAATATGCAAATAGTGTTATGGAGTTCATGGAATTAGCATGTCGACAATCTCATGCACAAAGCGGTCGTAAGTTAAGATGTTCATGTTCTTTGTGTCGGAATTCTCATCATATCAAGATAGATATAGTATGGAATCACTTGCATTGCAATGGTTTTATTCCGAGTTATAAGATTTGGTATTTACATGGAGAAAAACCTGATTTTGTTGGTAGTAGTTGATAATAGGATTTTTCTAGGTATCAATTTGTTATAACACTATCATGGTCATTGTAGTATGTAAGGTTGTCAATCTAAATGTGTGTGATACTAGCAGACTAGATGCAATAGATGCTTCTAATTCAAGCAAATATGAAAATAGAGGTTTCTAACAAGTCCTAAGTGAAAAGAGAATGCATAGAACTAAAAGAAGAAACAGAAGCAAACATGCATAAGAAGCTAAAAATGATAAAAGACTCGATAAGTAAAAACAGATAAAAAGCAAAAAGGGTAAAGATGCAATCAAGTGTAACGCAGCTCCTGTGGACAAGGGTAATCGACTAGAGATCCATCCCAATCTACCTAAGCACCTAACATACCTCAAACAATGAGCTACCCCTAGACAGTAGATTCATATGCAACCAAGTCCAATCCCTTGATAAATGGAATCATCCTAAGCAATCACCAGACTAACTCCCGTTAACGGTACACTACCTAGTAGGCATGAAGAACCAATCTACTAAAGCCAATAAGCACCCTAAACATCTAATTTCTTAGGGTAGGATGTGAAAATCTTTGAAATCACCATGATCATGCATTCCATTGAACACTTTTCGGGTGCTGGAATGTCCAAAATCATATTTCAATTGGTGTGAAAGAAACGAGCATGAAGAGCAATAAAACATAAGGGATATATATGCAAACAAGCTTAGGTACTTAGGTAAGATCAGAACATCAACACTAGTCTACCCCATCATCAGGAACTTAAGGAAACTACTCACTACACATGGGTATGGAAGCAGGAAAAACAGAAATCATAACTTCAAAACCAAACATCATGATCAAAAGTCAAACTATGAAGAACATCAAGAACATCAACCCAGATAATAAGAACATCAATGAAACAGTAACAAACAGAAGAAAATTATTAAAGCTAAAACAGAAGATTAAAAGCTTAAAAACTTAAATCAATATGCACCAGATAGAACACAACCCTAATCTATGCATAAAAGTAAAAGTAAACAGAAGATTAGCATAAAACTTAAAAGGGTTCTGGGTTTTGCATCAACAACACTAAGAACATCAAAGGAAAAATAGAGAGAAAAGAAACCTAAACATAAACCTAAAAATGTAACAAAAACAGAACTCTCTAAAAAAGAGGCGTTTTAGGGCTTATATAGTTTTTAGGAAAAGCCCTAAAACGCATAAAAGACAAAATACAATCATTGGATTGAGTCTTGCGTCAGGTCCATTCTAGATTCGAGTTTGTTGGGTCGGAGCATGTTTGGCTTGAGCTGAGAAGTGCATGAGATCGAGCCATGTAAAGATGGTGCTGAGATGAAGGCTGGCTCGATCGCTGGATCGAGCCGAGAGATGTGTTGTGGTTAAAGCGTGGCCGAGATGGATCGATCGTCGGATCGAGCCAAGGATCAATGCGGCTTAGGTGTGCTCGATCCTCGATCGAGCCAAAGAGAGATGGGTGATCGAGCCGAGAGAGATAAAGGATCGATCCGGGCCATTGTGTGGCTCGATCTGTGATCGAGCCGTGAAGAGGCTGGAGATCGAGCCAGAGTTGGAGAGTTGGCCGAGGTGGATCGGTCCAGAATGTTGCATGGATCGAGCCAAAGTGTTGTATGGATCAATCCGGACTTGGTTTCGGCTCAATGGGGAGATCGATCTGGGCATTTCATTGGTTCCATTCCACATTTTCTGCTTCTCTTCTGAATTCTCACATATCTTCCTAAAAACTCCTGAAAGTCCTGAAAAATCTCTAAAATGCATGTATATGCAAATGCTGATGCAAAGATCCCTAAAAATCACAAACTTTCTACTGACAACTAAAAATGTGATATATGAACACCTAAAGACCTAAAAATTGATGCTAAATGTCTTATAAAAACCATGAAAATTTAGAGACATCAACTCCCCCAAACTAAATCCTTGCTTGCCCTCAAGCAAGTAATTCATACGTCTGGGTGAGAGGTTTGAAAGTGGGAACTCATAACCAAAATATGCTGCTAACACAGGTAATATAAATGTCATGGTTACTAGTTCTAGAATGCATTTCTAAGCTTGTCCTACTTAAAAACCTTAGCCATACTCATCACAGTTCATCACAGACCAATTCCAACTTCCACAATGCATCAAAATTCGTTTGCTCCTTTAACATTCATTAATCAGGAACAATAGATCAAGTTATGTGCCTCCAATAAACTCATTTGGTCAAGGACAGGTTAAGGAGTAAAAATGACCCCTTCATGCAATGGTTAACGTTTCAGAATAAGAGTTCTCTCGAAAGGGAATGAGTTTTAGCAGAAGGCTAAAGGTATGAACACTTAGATGCACACAGAAATAGAATCCCATCTACCCAATGCTAATGAAACCAAGTTTCATGATTCTACCTAGTAAGAGGTCCTTAACCTACCCGCTGACACTTGAAGTGATCCAACTTATTCACATATTCCCCTTTTTCATCTTTTCTTTAGTTACACTTAGGAGAGACTTCTTTCTTAAATGGCTACTAGATGTTTCAGGAACTTATTTACTTAAACACTTATGGCCTTTGACCTATTCATTTATACTATCTTTTTGTGTTTTACCCTTTTGAATTCATTGTCATATTCTTTTCTTAATATGCACTAGCCATACTTCTTTTTCATACCACTGTTCCCCCAAACTTTCTACTAGCATATTATGATTCTTTTTCAATTTCTCTCCTAAGGTTCTTACTTAACATTTACTTTTTACCAAGTACCAATACCCTTTCATTCATTTCCACCCAAACCAACATCCAAAATGGAATCCCACCTAGTCCTATCTAGTCCAAAAAGTGTGGACTAGAACTACATGAGACCCTATTTCTGTCAGTTCGAACCTAACACGTTCTACCAAGCTCATTCCTTAAAAGATCTGCCACTCAGTAGTAAATTTAGGGTTTGAAAGAGGGCAAGGTTCAAGGGTGGAGATTCTACTTGGATTAACAAGAGTGGTAAAAGGTAGAAGATAACCCAAATATGTATATACTATCCATGAGTTCATATCCAACGCACAATCATGATAATTATACATTCAAATTTAAGTTCTAATAGATAGGAGCAAACTTCAAATCAGAGCATGCTTCAAGAGATAAATGATCATGAAAGTTCACATTCCAAGCAAGGTGCAATTTACTTCGGACAATTTCAGGGTGCATTAGACAACTAATAACCAAGGCACTTATATTTTTCGAGAAAACAACATATTTACAAGGTTATCATCTTCCTAGTTCCCTATGCAAATGCAAATGAACGACCTATAAATCTAACATACTAGATCCAACTATATGAACACTATATTTTTGAAAACGATATTCGAAAAAATTTCAATTTTTTTGGTTTTTGTATGCCTTAGATGCAAAATTGAAATAAGAAAACAAGAAAACATGATCAGTATCTCATAAAATCTCCCCCATACTTAAATTTCATAGTCCCTTGTGTAATAAAAGTTCGAAGAAGGGTTTAGGACCAAAACGCAACAACATAAAAGAAATATGCTATGGTATATACAATGAAAAAATGTCTGGAGTGGTACTGTTTTCAGGTTGAGTTGAAAAAGATGGTTGCAATGGCTTAGCAGAAATTTGGTCTCGGGAGTTGAATGCACAACGTGATCGGCCCAACTTAATGTGAAGTGGCTCGGGATCGATCATGATTTGAAGTGGCTCAATTATTGCCAAAACATGGCTCGATCGAACGTTGTTACGTGGCTCGACTCTGAAGTACCTAAAACACCAAGACCAGAAAGAAAATTAAAAGATTTAAAAGAAGAACTAAAACATAAATTTAAAGACTTTATATGTACAAGGATAAACATGGGACCTCCTCCCAAGTGAGCTTGTTTATAGTTACTATGCTTGACTTCTTGTTTAGACTCTAGTAACCCCGATACAGTCCTCCATGGAGAACTGAGGTCTTTTCACCAGGTTTTCTTTCTAGTTTCATCCAACTACCCTGGTTCCGGTTGATTTTGTGGTGCATCTTCGACTCCTTATCAGGTTCCACTACAAGCGTGATTGCTCCATCGGACATAATCTCCTTGATTATGAAGCTCTTAAGGTATTTTGGGTTTGCATTCCCTTGACAGTGCTTGAGCATTGGGTTGAGCAGAACCACTTGGTTCTTGAGGTCCGTTGTTGGAGTTTGAAACTCAAAACCAATTTCAGAAAAGGTTATGCCCGTAGTGGGCTTCTGAGGTGAGATGTGCAAAAGTTGGTGCTTGAGCTCAGAATATCCTCCTTCTGAAATGGGAAATTTGCTCTGGTTAGTTGCTATCCCCAGTTTTCTGGTTTCCTTTACCTCAGCAGGAACTCCTGCATCTGGTTCCTTAACAACCCCAAATGCTTATGTATGCTCTGAAATCTTGTTTAGGTCCTTTGTAAGCTCATAATCCAGTGTATCAATGCTTGAGTACCCGTCCTCATGATTGTCCTCATTCATCTCCTTGATAGAGAATAGTTGACCTTGGATTGTAGGCTTCTTTGTCTTGTCCTTGATGTTTAAGATCATCTTTGGACCATTCCCTATGTTCAATCTGATATTGCCTTTCTTAACGTTGATAACAGCTCCAGCCGTAGCTAAGAATGGTCTTCCCAAAATTAGTGGATCCTTTGGTTCCTTGTCCATATCCAACACCACAAAGTCTGTGGGTATCTCTACACTCCCAATCTTGATGGGTAAATTTTCCAGAGTACCAATAGGATACCTAATCGATCTATCTGCCAACAACAAAGTTATATTAGAATCTTTAAATTCATTGAATCCCAACTTATTGGCAGTGAAGAGAGGCATCAAGTTAATGGATGCCCCTAAATCACATAGGAATTTGTTGAAGGTCAGGGAGCTTAGTGAGCATGGTAAAGTGAATGAACCAGGATCTTCTTGCTTCTCTGCTATTAAGGCGTTGCATTCATCATTTGGTACCAACACTCCTTAAGTTTCACCATCCTTCTTGTACTTTTCAAAGATTATTGGGTACTTCTCTGTTATCTCCTTCTTGAACCTTGAAGGGTATGGCAACTTTGGGATATAAGGTGTTGTAACAAAGGGTATTTCCCTCTCCTTTGAAGCAGATAGCTTTTCACCAAGACCAGGCTTGACTTTGGCAGCTAACTCTGGGTTCGTCCATGTCAAGGAATCAGTCTTTCCAAAATCTGCATTTTCAGCTCCATGTAGGCTCAATTCCCCCCAAACTTGACCAACACTATCCTCAGTAATGTGAGTAGGACAAGTGTTAGAAGAAAGGTCAAGGGTACTGCCTAAAAAGATGGTATTTATATGAGCATACTCCTTTGGATTTTGGATAGATTTGCCAGGAAGTTGACCATTTGTAGTTGGGGTAGAAACAGAGAGAGGCGATGACTTGTTCTCCAAAGCAGTAACTCTTGAGTTTAGAGTGTCAATCTTCGCATAGATTGCATTGAAGGGGGAGTCCATCTTGTGGTGGATTTCGCCTAATTTCTTAGATGTTTCCATTTCACTATTGGTTTGACCTTGAAGAATTTGTTGTAGCATTGCCTCAATGTTGGAAGGTTGAGAAGAAGGTTGGTTAGAGGTGAAACCAGGAAGTGCTCCACCTTTTTGAAGGTGCTGGTACCCATTTCGAGCTTCTCGCCTAGGTGCAAAACCTTGGTTCTGTTGTTGACCATAGTTGATGAAGGGTTTAGCTTGTTGCTGCTGAGGAGGATATACTTGATCGTGAGGGTTTGCTACGTTGTTGTTACGGTAGAACAGGTTGGTTGTTGTAGTTGACGAACCCTTTGTTGTAGCTGCCTTGGTTCAGCACATAGCACATTTCCTCTTTCTGGTTAACATCTCCAACTTGAATCTGAAGTTGTTCTTCATCAGTGATGAAGTGTACTTGATGTTGTTGACCCTGGAGTAACCTATCCAATTTTTCATTCAGAGCCTTTATCTCCTTCTTTGTGATATCTTCAGATGCAGAACCACCTCGAGGTGTTCGCTCATAGTCTTCATTGTAGATCCCATCAGACTGAGCAAGGTTTTCCACAAGCTCCCATCCATTATAAACACGTTTGTTCAGGAAGTTCTCGTTGCTTGCGGTGTCAAGCACCACGATAGAGTGTGCTGAGGAGTGACACTTTGCTGAAACCGTGATGGAGGCACTGCATAGTATAGTTCTTGAAGCGTTCCCATGCTTCAGAGAAGGTTTCAGCGTTCCTCTGTGTGAAACCAGAGATGTTGTTCCTCAGTCGTGTTGTTCTAGAGGTGGAGAAGAACTTTGCAAGGAATGCTTTCTTGCAAGCATCCCAGGTGGTGATGGAGTTCCTGGGAAGTGACTTCTCCCATTGATGTGCTTTTTCCCCCAAATAGAATGGGAAGATGTGTAGTTTAAGAGCATCATCACTCACACCATTTATCTTTGTGAGGCTGCAGAAGCGATCAAACTCGTCGAGGTGATCGAGTGGATCCTTGATAGGCAGACCATGGAACTTGTTCCCTGTACCATTGCGATCAGACTGTGCTTGATCTCGAAGTTGTTGTTTTGAACTGCAAGTGGATTGATTCCATGTCGGATGGTGTGAGTTTTGGGGTTGTCACCAGCATCTATAGTGTGCTAGTTATCTCGTTCAATGTTGTCTGCCATTTGTAAGTCCAACCGTCTTAAGTGCTCCAAACGTTCTTGTTCACGTCTCGCCCGAGAGTATTCTCGTTCAAGAGCTCTGATATCTTCAACGATGGGTATTAAGTTTGTTGGTCCTCTGCTTCTCAGGTTCATACACTACTATGCAAGTACCTGAAAAAGAAAGCAAACAAAGGTAAACAAAGTTAGTATGGTAGTAAAAAGAAACTTGAGCTCAAAAGATCCAAAATCCAGAATGTAGCAAACAAACACCCAATTGGCAACGGCGTCAAATTGATAGTAGGATTTTTCTAGGTATCAATCCCTTACAACACTATCATGGTCATTGTAGTATGTAAGGTTGTCAATCCAAATGGGTGTGATACTAGCAGACTAGATGCAATGGATGCTTCTAATTCAAGCAAATATGAAAATGGAGGTTTCTAACAAGTCCTAAGTGAAAAGAGAATGCATAGTACTAAAGCAGAAACATAAGCAAACATGCATAGGAAACTAAAAAGGATAAAAGACTGGATAAGTGAAAACAGAGAAAAAGCAAAAAGGGTAAAGATGCAATCAAGTGTAAAGCAGCTCCTGAGGACAAAGGTAATCGACTACCTAAGGATAAAGATTGGATAAGTAAAAACACAGAAAAAGCAAAAAGGGTAAATATGTAAACAAGTGTAAAGCAGCTCCTAAGGAAAAAGATCTGTCCCGATCTATCTAAGCACCTAACATACCTCAAACAATGAGCTACCCCTAGACAGTAGATTCATATGCAACCAAGTCCAATGCCTTGATAAATGGAATCATCATAAGCAATCACCAGACTAACTCTCGTTAACGGTACACTACCTAGTAGGCATGAAGAACCAATCTACTAAAGCCAATAAGCACCCTAAACATCTAATTTCTTAGGATATGATGTGAAAATATTTGAAATCCCCATGATCGGGCATTCCATTGAAAACTTTTCGGGTGCTGGAATGCCCAAAATCAGATTTCAATTGGTGTGAAAGAAACCAGCATGAAGAGCAATGAAACATAAGGGATCTATATGCAAACAATCTTAGGTACTTAGGTAAGATCAGAACATCAACACTAGCCTACCCCATCCTCAGGAACTTAAGGAAACTATTCACTACACATGGTTATGGAAGCAGGAAAAATAAAAATCACAACTTCAAAACCAAACATCATGATCAAAATTCAAACTATGAAGAACAACAAGAAAATCAACCCGGATAATAAGAACAACAATGAAACCGTAACATATAGAAGAAAATGATCAAAGCTAAAACAGAATATTAAAAGCTTAAAAACTTAGATTAATATGCACCAGATAGAACACAACCCTAATCTATGCATAAAAGAAAAAGAAAACATAAGATTATCATAAAACTTAAAAGGATTATGGGTTTTTCATCAAGAACACTAAGAACATCAAAGGAAAAATAAAGAGAAAAGAAACCTAAACAAAAACCAAAAAATTGTAACAAAAACAGAACTCTCTAAAAAAGAGGCGTTTTAGGGCATATATATCTTTTAGGAAAAGCCCTAAAACGCATAAAAGACAAAATATAATCATTGGATTGAGTCTTGGATCAGGTCCATTATGGATTCGATTTGGTCGAGTCGGAGCGTGTTTGGCTCGAGCTGAGAAGTGCATCAGATCGAGCCGTGTAAAGATGGTGTCGAGACGAAAGTTGGCTCGATCGCTGGATCGAGCCTAGAGATGTGTTGTGGTCGAGGCGTGGCCGAGATAGATTGATCGCCTAATCGAGCCAAGGATCAATGCAGCTTAGGTGGGCTCGATCGCGGATCAAGCCAAAGAGAGATGGGTGATCGAGCCGAGAGAGATGGGGGATCGAGCCGGGTCGTTGCGTGGCTCGATCCGTGATCGAACCATCAAGAGGTTGGAGATCGAGTCGGAGTTGAAGAGTTGGCCGAGGCGGATCGATCCATAATGTTGCATGGATCGAGCCAAAGTGTTGTGTGGAACGATCTGGAGTTGGTTTCGGCTTGATGGGGAGATCGATCTGGGCCTTGCATTGGTTCCATTCCACATTTTCTGCTCTTCTTCTGAATGCTCACAAATCTTCCTGAAAACTCCTGAATGACCTGAAAAATCTCCAAAATGCATGCATATGCAAATGCTGATGCAAAATTCCCTAAAAATCACAAACTTTCTAATAACAACTAAAAATGTGATTTATGAACACCTAAAGACCTAAAAACAGATGCTAAATGTCTTATAAAAACCATGAATATGCAGAGATATCAGTAGTAACGGTAGCAAACCATTGGCCGATAGAACAGAAGAACCTAGAACGAAATAAGATTTTGGTGTTGTAGTTGGTACTATTTTAATGGTCAATGACGTTTATAGAGAAAATATAGAGACATCACATGTTTCTTATGAAGAAACTAATTTAAAAGCACAACAATTTTTTGTATGTTAATTGCAGCGAATCAACCATTATATAGAAGATGTAGAGATGATCATTCACCTTTATCATCTATAAGTAGGTGGATGGGGATAATGACAAACTATTATTTAGCTGAGGGTTGTGTTGACGCAATAGCCAAGTTTGTGAGAGATATCTTACAAAAACTTGTTTCAGAGATTGAATTGCTGTATCCAGTTATAGACGTGTGCATCAACAATGGTATGATCTTTTGGAGACGCGATGAAAACCAAACAAATTGTGAATTTTTTCGTAAACCAAGGTATAAAGATACATGCAATAGAGTTTCAGTGCCTTACAAGAGGATGTGGTATTTGCCACTAATATATAGGTTGAAGAGGTTGTATCATTTTGAGAGAAAAGTTTAGGAAATGAGATGGCATGACGAGCATAGATTTGATGGAGAGATTACTTATCCTTATGATGCAGAAGCTTGGTGTCATTTTCAGTCTACATATCCAGATTTTGCGTACGAAAGATGAACGGTTTATCTCAAATTAAGTATAAATGGATTCAACTCTTTTAGGAAGCATGTTAGACAATATTCTCTATGGCCAGTCATTGTGACACCTTACAATTTTCCACCATCTTTGTGTATGAACATGGAGTTTCTATTTCTCACAGTTCTTGTACGTGGGCCAGATCATCCTAAATGAGCACTTAATGTGTTTTTTCAACCACTAATAGTTAAGTTTAAGATATTATGGAAGCATGGGGAAGAGGTGTATAATCTGTCGCTACAACAACATTTTAAGATGCGTGCGATTCATATGTGGACTATAAGCGATTTTCCTGCGTATGGTATGCTATCTAGATGGACAAAACACGGGAAACTTGCATGTCTATATTGTAACAAGAACATCAACTCATTCCAGATGAAGAATGGAAGAAAAACATGTTAGTTTGATTGTCACCAAAGGTTTTTTCCCCCGAATCATCCATATCGTCGATCTACTACGTTATTCTCAAAGAAGATATGTCATGAAGGTCCACCACCTGAATTATATGGCACATATACTTCTCCATCAGATTATTCATCATCATCCGAGTAGATCAAAATTAGCTTTGTAATAACATTTTATGGATTTGAACTTTTTGCAATGTTTAAATTTTTCTAATAAATAACTCTGACTTCTAAAATTTTATAATGAATAACTCAAACTTCTAAATTTTTCTAATGAATAACTTAACCTAAAATTTTCTAATGGATAATTGATACTCCCACAAACTTCTAAAATTTGCTAATGAATAACTTAAACATCTAAAATTTTCTAAAATTTGTAACATGTTTGTAAATAATTTTATATTTATATTAATTTTAGAATAAATATAATAATTAGGTTAGTAATAATTTTATATTTATATTATTTTTATAAATTATTCTATAAACTCAAGTTTATTGACGTATTATTGACGGATCAGCATAAACCCGTCAATTAACCTAAATTTGGGGTTTCAAACCTTAAACATGTGTTTCAATATTTTCTGTAATTATATGATTATAAACAACATACTAATTGATACATTGATTCATGTTTCATACTATAAACAATTTTAAAAAATTACTCGAAAAATATTTTTTGAAACTTCATATCATATGATCCTTATAACCGAAAGTGTTTAAAACTTATAACATGATAAACCCTAAAGTTTGAAATTAAAAAACATGAAAATATGAATTGTCAATTATGTTAGATTACTAATGCATTATAACAATTAATGTGTTATCATTCGTCTGTATTCGTAACCATAATCACCCATGAAAAAAAAAACCAGACCCTAAATGAATTCCTAAACCATTTTTTACATTTACTAACGGATTACTGACGGGTCGTATGAAGGTCGTCAGTAAATCCATCAGTAAAATCTCATCAGCTTTTCATATTTACTAACGGACTACTGAGTACTGACTACTTTCATACGGCTCGTCAGTAATTTCAAACAATCAGATGACATGCATTTCCATCAGTAAATGCAACTGTAAACAAATTTGTCAGTAATACTGAAATATTCTTTTACTTTTTCCGTGTTTCGAATTCCCAAAATTTTGGAAACTTGCAAATATTCAAATTTTTTGGATATTGACGGAAAATTGAGAGATTTACCTCTCAGTTTGTCGAGTATTTGGAAAAATGTTTGCCAGCTACACAAACTTTGGGGTATTAGACGCGGACACATTCCAACTAACAAAATACATAATCAACATCACCAATTATTATGTTACACATACTCTCACATCCAAACTATTATTTACACATCGCCACACATCCAAACATTTAAAATTTATGTTGCAGGCTATAGTAGAATCTAAAACACAATTAGTAAAAGAGTTAGAAAAATTTGTTAGGTTAAAAAAATATTTAAAATTATAAAAATCCTCAAAATTATATATAGAATATATATAGAAAATTACATATATATAAAAAATTATTAATAAAATTATAAAAATTTATAAAAAATTACAAAATTACAAGGGTGGACCGATCGGTCTGAAGTCATCTTGACTTCAATTCTTCAGTTTTATCAATATGAGATCAGATTGGTTCTTCAATTCTTCACTTAGTCAGATTCTATCTAATTTAACAGCAATTCAGCACTTTTAATCCAAATCGACCCGAACACCTGAAAGTCTTTAGAAAGTTCCAATTTACAATGAAAGAGCTCAGATAATGCAAGTCTATCAGGCATAAATGTCCACTAAAATGTATTAAGTCTGAGTAACATCAACTCCCCCAGACTTAGATCTTTGCTTGTCCTCAAGTGAAGCAAGACCCCCATCTGGAAAAGAGGTTTGAAAAGGCCACATAGAAACTCACAAAATCTCAAAAATCATAAGTACAGTTTCAATTCCAAAAGGCACCAATCTCAAACAACTAGTTTAACTTAATTGTTTACCACCACTAAACTAACAACATGTTTCTTACTCTTAATCCC
>OVBE01003094.1:0-28063 GCA_900406425.1 Iberis pinnata
CCAGGAGGAGTTCGATACATAGTAAAAACAAAAATGAATGCTCATAAAAGAGTACCCACCTAACAAACCAAAACAGAGCAAAGGGAGAAACTAAAAAACAGAGGAAAGAGGAGATCAGGCAGAAGAGGAAGATGCATTCTCAGCGTCAAAGAGAGATTGTAACCAGAGGGGGAAACCAGACGCAACATACGATTGGAAGCGACCATCTTTGATTACGCTTTGAGCAATGAGAAAGGATCCTCTGTTAGCTGATCTTGGGACCTTTGAACATTTCCACCTGACAAAAGAGGAGAGAGGGGACGAGAAATGTTGTATACGAGGCGAGAGAGCTGGCCAAAGCTGCGGAGATTGCAAGGCATTGGAAAAAGATCCGGCTTCCCATTCAAAGATAACTGAGGAGAAGTTTAGCTGAGCCATACTAGACACTGCCCAAAGAGCCACTTTCCAAGATAGGTCTTCAACAGAGGAAATATCAGTGAAAAAGGATCGGCTATGGAGAAGCACAGAGGCTGAGGCATCTCTTACTACCCAAGCTCCACCTCCTAACTTCAGATGAGGTGAAAAGCTCCATCCCACATTGCATTTGGAGTTTATATTTGGAGTTTTTTTTTTGACAACAAAAGAGAAATAAAAATTAAGACTGTAAATGTGACGCCAAACACCAACTCCGTGGTGAAGAATCAACATAGGATGATAGCACATTTTGTTCACGGGCTGATCTTTCTAGATGATCCGCAATCGTATTCCAGCTTCTCACTCTGTGTACCACTTCAAAATGTGGGAAATAGCTTCTTAGATGATGAAGTTCTGCTAATTCTGCTGCAAAAATTGGCCAATCTTCCGGCTTCTGCAGTAAGTTTACTAATTCGATGGAATCAGTAATGAATAAAGAACAAAATCTGCCCTGCCGCGAGAGACATTTAACCGCCCACATCAAAGCGAGCAATTCAGTGTGTAAGGGTGATTTACCACTCCGTACTCCAGCACAACCAAATAACCTAGGTGCGCTTTCAAACTGAGGCACATACCATCCTAGACCACTTATGGTATCTCCTATCTTCCATGAACCTTCAGAGATACACCAATCCACCGATTGTGGGATGTTCTCCATCAAACATCTCCTCATCATTCTTTCAGATAAATGTTCCTGACCTACCCCCAAATTAATTAAGAACCATTGTTCTGCCTCCTTAAAGGCTAAATCAATGGTATCCAATTGGTTCCAATCAGATTTGTGGAAGCAGTTCGCATTCCTTGCTTTCCAGATATAACATATCAACCAAGGGAACAGTTGACAAACTTCTTGCGAACCTTTGTTTTCAACACCTATAAGAAGATAATGCATGTTCTCAAACAGGTTATCTGATGGAAAGATCCCCATCGGTGTTGGGATTTGCGAAATGGCCCAGCATTGTAAAGCTGGGGGACAAACAAACAAAGCATGATTTATGGATTCTTGGTTTACACCGCACCTGGCACATACATCATCCGCTCTCATTTTCCGACGTAACAGCTGGTCATTAACTGCAACTGCACCCGATAAGGCTTGTCTTAAGAAATGTTTCAGTTTCTATGGTGCAGAGAGTTCCACACTGCAACACTCATAGGGGCTAATGAAGGCAAGGTCTGCCAATCAATAGCGTGACTTTCTTGCAATGAAAGAGCCAATTCATACCCAGATTTGACTGTATATTTTCTGGATTTCGTAAAGTGCCAGCAGACCCGATCCTGGATCAGAGGGGAGGGTCATATTGCCAGAATGTCCTTGCTACAGACCAGCTGACGAATAAGAGGTAAATTCCACTGATATGTGGTCGGTATTAATAGATCAACAACCATCAGTTCAGGGGGGGGGGTTCTAATAAACAACTCTGGGGTGACCGCAGGATAGTCCCCGCTAACCATGGATCTTGCCAGACTCTAGTCTGACATCCTTACCCGATACTCTTGCACAAACTTTTAATAAGAGAGATTTTGATTCCAAGATGCTTCGCCAGCCGTAAGAGGGTCTAGTTGGCTTCGGTGCCTGATAAGCAGAACAGTCGTTATGATAACGCCATTTAAAACCCCTAGCTATTAGGGAGTTTGGAAATGAATGCAATCGCCATAACTGCTTTGCTAACAAAGCTTTGTTAAATAAATTTAAGGATTTAAATCCAAGCCCTCCCCACTTCTTTGGTGCACACAATTTTTGCCAAGCTACCCAATGGATTCCACGCGAGGATCCAGAATTACTTCACCAGTAATTTGCAGTGGCACTTATCAGTTTTGACATCAATGTCATTGGGAGAGAAAAACATGACATTACATAAGTTGGCAAAGCCTGAGCCACCGACTTAATAAGCATCTCTTTTCCCCTTTTGATAAAAAGCGATACGACCAACCATTTACTCGAGAATCTAAACGGTCCCTAACGTACGCAAATACCTGAGCTTTCGATCCTTGTAATTGTTCGGGTATGCCTAAGTACTTCCCCCTTCCACCTTCAATATAAATTCCAAGTCGAGTTTTCAGGAGCCACCGGTCCTGAACCAGAAATGCTTTTCCAAATAAAATTGTTGACTTCTCAAAATTAATGCGTTGGCCTGAAACATGTCCATATAATCGTAGAATAGACTCTACCTCTTGACATTGTGCTAGCGTAGCTCGACAGAAATATAAGCTATCATCTGCAAACAAAAGATGGGACACTGGTGGACAAGTCTTAGCCATCCGTATTCCGTCTAAACGGCCAGCTATTTCAGCTCGTTGTAAATTCGAAATGAGCACCTCTCTACATAAAATGAACAGCTAGGGAGACAGCGGATCCCCTTGCCGTAACCCTCTTGATGGAATGATCCGGCCTTTTGGCGACCCATTTAGGAGCACACTATAGGATACTGTAGTAACACAATTCATTATCCACTATGCCCAAGTATCTGCGAAACCAAGTTTGTGCAATAAAAGACGTAGAAAACCCCACTCCACTCGATCATAATCTTTGCTCACATATGTCTTTATAGCCATGAAACCCTTCCGATAACTATACTGGGAATGTAAAGCATGGAAAGCTTCTTGTGCTAACTAAACATTATCAGTAATCGATCGTCCAACAACGAAAGCTGACTGAGTCTTAAATATGATACTTGGTAGTATCCTCTGGAGACGTTGACAAAGCACTTTCGACAGAATCTTATAGCTTACATTACATAAACTAATCGGTCAAATTTTTTCATTTCTTGAGGGCGTTCCGTTTTAAGAATAAGGCAAATATTCGTCTTGTTCAGGGAACTCTCTAACATCCCTCTGCTCATAAACTTTTGAATCATTTGAGTAAGAGCAGGGCCAACAATGTGCCAATATCGCTGGTTGAATAAAGTTGTCATACCATCAGGACCTGGTGCCTTTTCTGGCCCCATTGAAAATAGGGCTAATTTGACCTCATCTGGGTCTACAAGTCGTAATAGATGATTATTCATCTCTGCAGTGACTCGTAACTAAAGTGGAGCCAGAGCGGTAGTGGTATTATCAGCTTGTGAAGTTGTAAACAAAGATTGAAAATAGGCAATTGCTTCCCTCTCAATTGCATCATCCCGATCTAACCATTCGCCCTTATCATTTCAGATACCAAAGATCCGATTCCTTGCTCTCCTCATCTTTGTGGAGGCATGAAAAAAAATTGTATTTTTGTCCCCCTCTTTTAACCATTGGATTCGAATTTTCTGCTTCCAGTATAATTCCTCCCTTGCTAAAGCAGTCCGAAAATCCTCCGTTAGCTGAGGTATCTCAAGTATGAATGCATCATATGTGTGTGCTCTCTCCAGCCGCATTTTGAGATCTCGAACTAACTCACCAGAGTTTACGACCTCCTTATGTCGCCATCATGATATACATCCACGACAATTCTTAACTCTCATTATAAGGCTCTCTCCATTCCGAGACTGTGGAGCAGCCCAACCAGATTTCACAATGTCCTCGAATTCTGGTTTAATTATCCACCTTTTATCAAAACGAAACTGTTTTGAACCATTAAACTTTTTAGAATCAACTTTTAGAAGAACTGGACGGTGATCAGACCCGTAAAAACTGAGGTACTCAATAAATGTGTGAGAAAAACATTCATACCAGTCCTCATTCCCCATGCCCCGATCTAGTCGGCACCAAACAATGGTCGCACCTCGTCGCCCGACCCAAGAAAGACTGTTTCCTTGAAAGGAAAATTGACCATCCCACAACATTCATAAGTCGAAAGTCAAGAAAAGAGTTATCACTTCGACATTTCCCCCCTTGCTTTTTATTATGATCTGTTATTTCATTAAAATCTCCTATTAGTGCCCAAGGGGCAAAACGTTGGATAGAGATGTGTTTTAGTTGTTTTCAGACACGATCATGATTTGAAATAACAGGTGCGCCATAAATAAAAGAGACAAACACTTTATTGATTTCAATGGTAATCATAGTATTGATTATATTTTTATTGGACGATAAAACAAAAATTTGAAAAGAGGAAAAAGCTAAAAGGGCTAATCCCCCGCTACGACCAATATGGTCAACGGTAAACAAGAAATCATAATCCAAATGTGCTTGAATATCCTGAAGAAATTCTCGCGGTTGTTTGGTCTCCATTAAGAACAAGACTCCCGGAAATAACATTCGCCAAAACTCTCGTAGTCTTCGAATTTCCAAGAAGCTACCAGCTCCTTGACAATTCAAGCTCAAAATCATTTTATTCTTCCGCCGGTGGTTGTAGGACAACCACCTGGCTATCCTCAAACTTCTTTCCTTCTGCAGGATCCATCTTCGAGTGTGATGGGAGTATCTCAGTAACAAGATTTGGCTTGTTTTGTTAAATATGCCGTTTTTCTTTGTAGACTTGCACTCTTAAAAGGATTGTGCCCAATCTTCTTCCTTGGGTTTAGAGCTTTTGCAACTCTGCTGTCCGCCTTATTAATTTTGGACACCGCAGTTCCCACAAATCCCTTAAGAGGGAATATTATTTCTACACTGTCTAAGGGAGATTCATTCAATCCCTTAAGAGGGAATATTATTTCTACATTGTCTAAGGGAGATTCATTCACCAGACTTTTACATTGAACAGACCTTACAAGCATTGGGCTCTCAAAAGGCCCATAATGTGACAAAATTTGATCACTCAATTGATCATTAAAAATCTCATTTGTCTCTTGATCCCCCATATGTGACCCAAAGACATTCGATATTAATGGCCCATCGACAATTTTCGAGTGTTGGGCCAAAGGGCTTTCTAACAACATCTTTTCCCTTTCTCCAATGGCTGCGTTGACGTTGACCTCCGAACATGAATCTGCCACTTATGTTAGTGTGCTTTCATCTTTGTAGCCCATTGGATTCACCTGCTTGGAAATCAACTCAAGACCATCCAACACCAGCTTCGCCGCCTCTCTTTCCAGTACACCAGAATCATCCCCAACCGCCACCGCGGTGGGCTAGGAATCCATACCACAAAAAGATTGGACAACCCAATTCTTCGTACCCTCTGTATCATTACCCAAAATTGAATTTTGTTCATCCCCAAATAATTTTCTCTTAGCTGAGATACGATTTGGTTGAGTCCGAGACACACTGGTTTCCACCGAACCCATTGTTTCAGGTTCATTTTCTACTTCTTTTCGGGTTATCAAAGGAGAGTGAGGATGTGAAACTTCCTTCACTTCATCAATTCTTTTTGAGCTTCTTTCTTCTTCTTTAACACATCGGGAAAAAACTTCTTTTCATGTGTAATCCGATTACACTTGGAACTTCTCGTAAAACAAACGAACCCGAACCACATCACCATTCTCAAATTCCAATTCCCTAGAGAAAAGGAGAGGCTTCCGACATTCCATCGCCACCTTAACCCGGCCTTGATGGATGTCATAATCCAATATTTCTCCAACCTCCGAACCTACAACATCAAGAGTTTCTTGTGCTCTGTAGATCTCCGTCACTCCTCCTCTTCAAATTGTATATAATAATAGTATATAGATTGTAGTCTCATAAATTTTACAATCAGTTTCTTTTATATATATATACATATTTTATTCGAAGCACCAAAATTCAAAAATTGTTAGAGAACGGGATAAATTAGAACATGAAAATCGGATTTTAAATAATATAAGTCAAATATATGTACTTGTAACATATTTATTTGTAAATATTTATTTTTAGTAGAATATAATAAAAATATATTGCTTATTTTGATATATGATAAGTGAATTAGTAACAATAACGATGAGCAGGATTTCGGCTCTACCACAGTAGATTTTCTTAAAATTTGTTGTTCGTGATTTTTTCACTTAGTCAACTAAAACTTGAAGTGATTTATTTTTTTAACATCACTAAATTATGAAGTAAAAAACTTTCTCTCTCTGTTTCTCTCTCATCTTTTCTCTCTACTTCTCATCCGAGATCAGAAGAAAGGTGATGGAACGACGGGGCGTACAGAGGCCCCCACCGTCGTCTTCTGACTACAACGCCTCTGCACCGAACTCCAGGCACGCCGGTGAGCCCAGCGCCGGCGTGCTTTCCGTACATGCATCGCCTTATCTGGATCTCCAAAGCTCCAATTTTCTTTTTACTTTAGAGTCACTGTGAGAAAGCCGACAGAGAGAAGACATTGAACTGTGGTGCTTCTCAGGCCGGAAGAAGCCATGGCGTTTAACAAGAAGTGCGGCGTTGATGGGGAGGTGGAACCTCAAGGTAAGAAAAATCCATATACGGCGGTCCTAGACACCTCGCTTAGCCTCCGGCAGCCTGGAGATGTCGACGGTTGCAGATGAGGCGGATGCATCATCTACGACGCTAGTTTTTTCCCCCTCTTGCCGGAAAACTACTCCATTTTCCCTTGACCGACGTGGTAAATCAGAACCGGTTCTTCTCCTCTCCAAAACGCTTTCTCTAGTGGGTAAGGTCGACTGTATTCAGTAGGCTGAGATTTGGAGCTTCCGTTGGACCACCGGAGAATCCATTCTGGTAACATCTGCAGATCCTTCAATGGCGGCGGCGGCTGAGATGTTTTACCTCAGTTGCTAGTGTTAACTAGGGTTTTTTCTTATGGATCCGGGTCTATTTGGGTCTTAGTCGACTAAGTGATTTTTTCACTTAGTCGACTAAAATTTGAAATGATTTTTTCACTTAGTCAATTAATAATAATAATATTATACCAGAATTAACATTCATTACATCATCAGCTCAAACCCAAAACAATAGCCTATTCTGATTCTAATTGTTTTAGGTTGGGCTATTGTTTTGGATTTTTGGGTTTGAGCTAATGATGTAATGAGTGTTCATTCTGATATAATATTATTATTAATCGAAAGCCTTTTATAAATAAAAAATAAAAATTGTGAAGTAACAGATCACTAAATGTGATTTTTAGTGTTAAAAGAAACGGATCATCTCGTGACTGTTATTGTAATTTGATTTTAAAATCTAAATTCTATTTCATATGAGAATAATAGTAGCACTATAAACATAATGTTTAGAAATATGTAAAATAAGAAAATGTATAAAATAATATAAACGAACAAAAGATAAACGAATATCGAAAATAGAATCTTGTTTCGATACCCCTTATAAGGAGTGAACGGTTTTAGATGTCATATCAGTAACTACAATCTTTCAAATCAGCAACCCAAAAAAACTTGAAAGGAGGATTGGTAGTGGTTTTTTTGGCTTGGAAAATTTTTACAAGCTTTTAAAGCCATATTTTTACTAATCAAGCTTTTTTAACTTTTTTGGTGTAAAACCTATAAAAGCTAGCTTTTTATTTTTCCTTCTATATTTTTAAAAGCCATCAATGGCTAGTTTTTTGTAGTTTTTAAAATTTTTGTAACTTTGAAAATTAAACATTTATTTTTCTTTTCACTAAATTATGTTAAATTTATTCTAAATTTATATTTAGTTCATTAAAACAAAAATAGTTTATAAATAATTTTTATTTTATTTTCATTCTTTTAATGTACATTTATAAATTATTAACTTTATCGTATTCTTATAATAAATTATAAATAAAAATAAAAACTATAATAAAAAAATTAAAGATGTCTGTGATGAAATTGCTAACGCTATGTAGATTATTCGTCGCTAAATATTCATTTAACGAATAATTTGGATCATGTTCAATAGTTTTTATGATTTTTTTGTTGAATAAATTATATATAATTGTAAATTTTAAAAGCAATAAAAATAGTTAATAATTTTGAGCATACATAAAAATAATAGTGTGTAGACTTTTATTTTATTATTACATAATTATAAATATGACAAAATATTAAATCCATTCAAGTTGTTTTCATGAAATTTTTTTCCATCTTCACATATGCATGAACAAAAAATAATCACACATTTGTATGTTTATTGCGGTTCAATAGAAAATCTTTATCAAAAAGTGTAAGACAAAAAACACCAAAATCTAACAAATAAATGAATAAGCCAATCTAAGAATTAGCAATAAATTAGGTAACAATAAATAAATTAGGTAACATTGTACGGTTCGTTTAAGAATTTTCACAAAGGCTTTCGTTTTGGCTAACTACAACATCTCCGACGGCTGCGACTCCGCATGTATCATAGTATAAGTTTGGAATTTTTTTCTTTAGAAAAACTAAAGAGTGAATTAACCGTTTTAGTGGTTGAATGAGTCAAAAATTTTTATTTATTGTGGTAGTTGTTGAGATTTTATTGCTTTTTAATTATACTAAAAATTTGAATTTAAAGTTTAATTTTTGGTGTCAAAACATATTTTAGATATCAAAATAAAATTTCAAATCATTATTTCTCATCTAAAAATCATATTTTTGGATACTATAAAACTAAAAAACAATTTTTTCTATCATGATAACAATATCTCCCTAAAAATATATATTTTTCTAAAAGTTATATATATATATATATATATTCTTTTATTTATATTAAATAATATTATAGATTATAGTTTGCATTCAATGAAATTCCAACAAAACTAGTTTGTAGGACAAACATACAATACACTTCCAATGGTTCTATAATAATACCATTAAAGTGTTGTTTTCTTAAAATATCACAAACGTAATCATTTAAATTTTAAAGATTTTCACTTTATTTATTTTTATGTTTGAATTCACTAATTAGAGTTTATGGTTTAGTTTGAAGGGATTAAATTAAAAGTTTAAATATGGGTTTAAATCAAACTGTTTAAAATTTATAGTATTTCGGAACATAAACATTTTTATGGTATTTTTGAAATAATTAAGAGTGTGATATTTTCGGAATTCAAAATAAAAAATGTGGCATGTTTGAAAATCCCTTAAAATTTATATTATTTCTTATATAAAATCATATTTTTCTCTTACCAAAATATAAATGCACAACTAAAAGCAAAATAAAAAATTACAAATATATACTTTTTGTTTCCTGAACTTTATATTTTTAGTGTTTATAAATTTAAGTATTTCTAGAAATACACAATCAATAAGACTTACTAAAATCCACAATCATTATTTCATAGTTACTAATATGTAATCTTATACTTATAAAATCCATAACTAATAAGACTAATTGTAATCCAGAAAAATTCTATAAGATATCTTAGAAAATGTGGGTAAAAAACAACGATTTCAAATATTTGAATTGAATAGATGATTTTCTGAAATATTGGTATTTTTAAGTTTGACTATATATTATTTTTAAAATGATGAAGAATGATTAACTTGTGAACTTTGTTAAAAATATTCATTTTGAAAAAGAAAAAAAATTACCTAAATAATTATCAGGTTTGTTGCTTTCTTTAGAAAAAAATCTTATATTTACTTTAATATTGCCAGCTGATACTAGTTTTATAAATATGCATATTAAGAAATCATACAATTTATTCTATAGTATACGATGATGAACTTTTAGAAAATGAGATGAAATATTTTGTTTGACTCATAAATTAGTTACGTAATAAATTCCATATAGTTTCAAATAGTAAATAAAAATGTTATATTGATTGTAGTCTCGTAGATTTTATAATCTAGTTTATTGTATTAATATTGTATATATTTTGCTCAATGCAATATCAATTCAAGAATCCAGAAGGAGACTAATTAGAACATAAAAATTGGTTTACGATATAAGTCCAAAATTTATATTTTCTAACCAAATGAGTATGGAAACCAAAAAGATTTTTAAAAAACGACCAAGTTTCATATTTTTATTTTTTTTGTTAAATTCGAAAGAGAACAAAATCGACTTAACAATTAGACCAAAATGTAAGAAACAAATATTAACTGATTCCCTAAAAAAAGAAAAAATGAAAATAACATTTTCAACAAAAATAATCCTTATTAAATTTCTAATAAATCGACTTTGCATCAACGAGTACGACCTGATCTTACTTCTCGATGTGAAGGGTACGAAACAGCGCGTTTTATCTTAAGAATCTTCACGTCATTGTTATTTTTCTCAGTAACCAAATGAGTATGGAAACCAAAAAGCGACTAAGTTTCATATTTTTATTTTTTGTTAACAAGCGAAAGAGAACAAGATCAACTTAACAATTAGACCAAAATGTAAGAAACAAATACTAACTGATTCCCTAAAAAAAGAAAAATGAAAATAACATTTTCACCAACGAAATAATCCTTATTAAATTCCTAAAAACCAAAATGAGTATGGAAACCAAAAAGTTATTTAAAAAGTAACCAAGTTTCATATTTTTATTTGTTCAAAAAAGCGACCAAGATATTTTTGAAACATTTGAGAGTGTGTGATATTTGCGGAATTCAAAATAAGAAATGTGGCATATTTGAAAATTCCTTAAAAATTTATATGATTTCTTATATAAAATCATGTTTTTCTCTTACCAAAATATCAATACACAACTAAAAGAAAAATAAAAAATTACAAATATATACTTTTTGTTTCGTGAACTTTATATTTTTGGTGTTTATAAATTTAAGTATTTTTAGAAATACACAATCAATAAGACTTATTAAAATCCACAATCATTATTTCATAGTAACTAATGTGTAATTTTATACTTATAAAAATCCATAGATAATAATACTAATTGTAATCCGGAAAAATTTCTATAAGATATCTTAGAAAACGTGGGTAAAAAACAACGATTTCAAATATTTGAATCGCATAGATGACTTTTTGAAATATTATGGTATTTTTAAGTTTGAGTATATATTATTTTTGAAATTATGAAGAATGATCAACTTGTGAACTTTGTTAAAAATATTCATTTTGAACAAGAAAAAATTACCTAAATAATTATCAGTTTTGTTGCTTCCTTTAGAAAAAAAATCTTAAATTTACTTTAATATTGCCATGTGATACTGATTTTGTGAATATGAATATTAAACAGCCGTACAATTTATTATTTAATATACGATGATGAACCTTTAGAAAATTAGATGAAATATTTTGTTTGACTCGTAAATTTAGTTACGTAATAAAATACTATATAATTTCAAATCGTATATAAAAATGATATATTGATTATAGTCTTATAGATTTTATAATCTAGTTTATTGTATTAATATTGTACATATTTTGCTCAATGCATTAGAAATTCAAGAATTCAGAACGAGACTAATTAAAACATAAAAATTGGTTTTAGATAATATAAGTCCAAGATCTATATTTGTGACATTTTATTTTTACATACTAGAAGATAATAAAAATAGATTGCTTATTTTCATATATGATAAAGAACTAGTATCAATAACAATGTCAATGATCTCTATTATAGTAGGTATATCAACATCATTTCTATTGAATATAAAATAGTATGACTTTTAAAATTATGCTCCAATATGTTATCACAAGATTAAAAATTAGTACCATCTTCATCAACAATATCACAAGCATCACCATTGTAATCACTATTATCATTTTGTTCTCCATATTTTTTTTTCTTGATTAGAATTTTGTAACATATGTTGCTCAGTGTTAAATTGGTCTTTCTTTAACCTCAACGACTGACAATTTATCTAAAGATTAATGTTTTTCACAAGAGTTAATATTTTTGCTCGTGGTAGCTATTGAGATTTTATTGTTTTACACAAAAGTAAAAATATTTTGAAGTTGAAATATAATTTTTGGTGTCAAAGTAGATTTTAGATATCAAATATAATTTTAACGTGCTTTCCCTTCTAAAAATCATATTTTTGAATATTACAAAATTTATTTTTTTCATTTTTTATATCATGATAACAAGATCTCCCTGGAAAAAAATTGTTCTAAAAGTTAAAAAATAATATATTTTTATTTACATAAAAATACTTATAAATTATAGGTCGTATTCAAATTTAAGTAATTCCATGAATTTACATCAAAACTACTTTTTAGGACCAAGATACAATACAATTCGTGTTGTTCTAAAATACCATTAAAGCGTTTTTAAATAAACAAATATCACGAAGTAATTAATTGAATTTTAAAGGTTTACCCTTTGTTTATCTTGGGTTTAAATTCCCTAATTAGTGTTCACAGTTTAGTTTGAATGGATTAAATTTTAAGGTTTAAATCGTCTATCCTTAAAATTTAAAGTTCTAAAACGGTTTAGAATTTATGGTATTTTGGAACATAAATATTTTTATGGTATTTTTGAACAATTGAAAATGTAATATTTTTGGAATTCAAAATTAAAATGTGGTATATTTGAAAATCCCTTAAAAAGTTTATATGTTTATTTTATAAATCCTATTTTTCTCTTATCAAAAAATAAATGAACAACTATAACCAAAATAAAGAATTACAAATATATACTTTTGTTTCCTGAAATTTATATTTTTGGAGTTCATAAACTTAAGTATTTCTAAAATCCACAATCATTATTTCATAGTTACTAATGTGTCATTTTATAGTTATAGAAATCCACAATCAGTAAAAAATTTTGTAATCCAGAAAAATATCTATAAAATATGTTAGATTTTGTGGATAATAAAGAAAGATTTCCGAGACTGATTAAATAGAAAGATTGAACAATATATGGAATGCACATCGTCTGTTACATAGGATATTTGAATTATATAGATGACTTTTAAAAATACTATGGTATTTTTAACTTTGAGTTGATATTATTTTTAATAGGGTGAAGAATCATCAATTTGTAAACTTTATTAAAAATATTCATTTTGAACAAGAAAAAAATTATCTAAATAATTATCAGTTTTGTTGCTTCTTCTAAAAACAATCTTATACATTAATAATATAGTTACTTTACTATTTCCATGTGATACTAGTTTTATGAATATGCATTTTAAACAGTCATACAATTCACTTTTAGTTGACAATGATAGTTCTTTAAAAAATTAAATGAAATATTTTTTTTTTGACTCATAAATTTATTTACTTGATAAATACTATCTAGTTTCAAATTGTAAATAAAAATGCTATATAGGTTGTAGTCTCCTAAAATTATTAAACAATATATATTTCATTCAAAATTATGTATTAACAACTGCACAACAAAACGAAATAAGAAAAGATATATTTTCCTTACTCAAAAATTATATTTTGGTGTTTTTAAATTGAAATTATTTTAAAGACATATCTATTATATAATATTGTAAACATGAAAACATTATAACATTAACAAGAAAGTAAACATGACGTAAACTAATTATAAGAAATCAAATATATAATATATATTCTAAGTTATATAAATAAATCATATTTTCCGCTCATGAAGAAATAAAAGAAGAAACTGACAACAAAATTTGAAGCAAAAGCATATTAAGAAAAATGGCTTTTTGTCAAATGGTTAAGTCTATATTTACTACTTTTATCAAAATTTTACTTTAGATAGTTACATAAAAATCTTTTATAAAAATTAGTTATAGATCGGGTCTAATTGATCTTGACAAAAACACAAAACGTAAGAAATTATCATCATTCAATAGTTTTGCCAATTTCTTGTAAGTCGTTTAGTCAAAATGTGAACGCAACAGTAAAAAAAAACTTTATTGATTTTTCTCTCATCTTCTCTCTTTCTTTTTGTTTTATATATGAGAATGAGTTCCGACAAGATTTGAAAGGCGTGTTTCTTATCCATCGACTGAACCTTTCTCTGTGCACAGCGACCCCCAAGGCTCACCAATGACACCAGCGCATGCTAGTCTCTCCTTTGCATCTTCTTCCGAGATCGTCTCAACCTTTTATATGTTCTTCTTCTATCTTCACCGAACAGTCGGGTGGTTCGAACTTAAAAGCAACTATGCGAGAAGCTTTTCCGGCTAAACTTGCTTCCGACGACGTAACCAGACAGACAGCGTGACCAAGGAAGAATGAACCTCAAGGCGAGTGTAGATCTAGCAAACAAGATGATCTAGAGGTTGAAGCCTGGCGGAGGCAATTTTGGAAGGATTCTATTTCTGAAATTAGGGTTCCCAAGATTTTCAGTTAGACAGAACTAGACCTTAGAAAATCTATTTCGGATTTAAGATTTTGGGTCAGATGTCAATTTGTTTTTGTCTTAGGTCTGAATATTTGTATTAAGTTTCGTATGTGTAATAATATACTTTTTAATAGAACATTTTATTAAAAAAGTGTAATGCAGCACGCCACCACCTATTCTCTAATTCGTCTTAGCTGTTTACCGTGTGATAATCATACATTTTCTCATTTGTGGAACGCATAAGAAGAAACAATCAAAACAAGTTTCTCGATCGTATTTTCCTTCAACACTACAAACTTGGGTTTTTTTGCAGGTTTTATGAAAAATAATCCCCAAGAATACTCAGGCTCATAATTGCAAAATAAATAATTTTCTATTTATAAAATGAAACATTCTCAAAAATATAACTAAAAACTAAGTTTATTCCAAAAATATCACTTCCAAAAATTCCAAAAATATAACAAAAAAACTGTTTTTGTTCCAAAAATACCACAAAATTTAAAATAGTTTTGAAATTTCAAATTTAAACCCTAAAACCACAAAACCAAACCCTACACCTTTCAAACTAAACCCTAAACTTTATTTAGTGAAACAAAACCCAAAATTTTAAATTTTAAACCTTTAAAATTTACTTTTTATGTTTACGATATTTTTGAAACATTTAAAAATGTATAGTATTTTTAGAACTTTTGAAAGTGATATTTTTAGAGTTTGAATTTCTTTTGATGTTATTTAAGTAATTCCTTTTATAAAATCCACAATAAATATGATTAATAATACAACTAAGAGAAATAACTAGTAAAGATCTAAGAAAACACAAAAAGAAGCAGCGATTTGGAAGACTGCTTAAGTAGAAGAGTAAACAATTGGAAAAAAAACTTTTCAATTCTTTATGTGAACTAAATATATATAACTTATATAGATGACCTCACTGGTGGACGTAGTATAGGTGCAATGGGTGCAATTGACACCTACTAAAAATATAATTTCATCAGTTCAAATTTGATTAAATTTGGTAAAATATTTAGTTAAAATTAGACTTTGACCCCAATAAATATGTGTTAAAACTATCAAATGACTCCACTAATTCATATATTTTCATTAATTATTATATGTTTATATTAAATATTTTTATTATGACCCCAATAAAAATAATTTTTGGATCCGCCACGGGATGACCTTTTGAAGAATGAATGTAGTAAGCAGAAAATACTATTTGTTGACAAACGAATGTAGTAAGCTGAAAAAATTCTCCAAAATATTATAATACTCACTTTAACAAACACAAGGGAACAACCATGGATGCTTCAATTCCATTAATAGACTCCAGCATAGTGATTAAAAAACATAACAACAAAGAGAGATCACATATACGACCATTCTCAGCAAGAAGATTCTGTCCCGATTAAACGTTAGATCAAAAATTCCATTGAAAAAAACCACACATATGACAAAATCAGAGACACTAAGCTCAAAAGAACAAACAGAAAGCAAACTAAATTATTAGTAAACAGTTAAAACACATTGGAAACGGAGAAATGTAGCATTCATAGTGATTTTTATAACCCTACGATTGACCTAAACAGAACATAGAAGTAGCAAATGAAGTTATCAATATCACAAACACAAAGAAGCATAATCCAGGTTTTAAGTTTACGGTCATATCTAAACAAGTTAAACACAAATTGCTAATTCATCCTCAAATATGAGTCAGTAAATGGTAGCAACAATTAGAATCCTTAATCATCATCTTCTTCCTCCTGTAGAATCAAAGAGAGCCTAATGTAAAACATATCAACATCAATCAAAACAATAGAGGTAAAGTCTTAATCAAAACCTCTTCGCTTCTTCCCGCTTCGTCTACTTCAGACTTGGATTTGCCAGAATCATCATCTTCAGCTCTATTAGTTCCACTAGCCTAAACAATTACAGTTCCATGGAAATACACAGTAAACATTATCTGGCGTCGAGAAGACAAATACAAGCTATCACTGAGAGTTTATACCAATTTCAAGTTGTACTGTTGCATACTCTTATCATATTCACTCTTTCGGCTATCTGCCTTGGAGGATAAGGCGCTTTATCCTGTAATTACATTTTCAATCAGTCAAAAAGTTTTCTAGAGTGAAGATCTAAGAAACCTTGATACTACAAATCAAGCATTATCAACGACCAATACTCACTTCCTCAGCCATAGACTTCCATCTAGCTCCAGCAGCTTTACCAACATGATGTTGTTGCAAACATACATGATTATTATTTTCCGATTTCAGATCTGAGAATTTTTGGAATACTTACAGCTGTGACGGACTTATTATTAGGGTTCGCCTGGTTAAACTCCCATCGGAAATCATCTCTGTTACAAAAATTATAAGTTAAATAAGTAATAACTGACAAAAACAAATTAAAGCCGTGTAAATGAGAACCGAGGAGATTTGGTGATTTACATGAACAAGAAGAAAGCACTTGGAGCTCTCTTAGGCTTGTTTGGATCCTTCGTCGTCTTCTTTCCAGGCTTTCTACCTCTGGTTTTCAGTCTTCAAGAATCGAATCAAAACAGGCGAGAAAATCAGTAAAAAAAACAAAAATCTGGATCTCAGATGCAAAGGAAAACGAAGAGTTGGAGAACAAAACCTGTGATCAGTGTTAGTCGCTTCAGATTTTGATTGACCTCCTTTCATCACGTGTTATGCGACCAGAGTAAAACGAAACGAAGAATCGTTATAGAATAGGACAACTCGGACTGAGTATGCCGAAACGAAAAGAGCGAGTTGGTACCTTAGGGTTTTTTTGTTTGGCGAATAAATGAGCTAATTTTTATTCTACAAGGTCAAAGTGTTTGAGGATTTGATGGGCAATAAAATAATAATAATAATGTTTGGAATTAAAAAAATAAAATAAAAGCAAAATTGAAACTCGCACTGTGGCGGGACTGTAAAGAATATTGGATTTATGCTCTTCGGATGTAAATTCTCAAAGTGACTCGTCGTGCATTTGGCATGTGCATTATGGATCTAATTATCTCATATTTTATATGCCCAACCAAAATTAAAAGATAAAGATTTAAATGAGTAAAAATTGGTTTCTCATTTGCATTAGTTCCACAATTTTTCTAATTTGTTTTCTATTTGCTTTGACCAGATTCAATTACGCAATTAATCTCATTCACGTAATCATCTTGGTCGGTTATATATCAAACAAATCTCTAACTCAATCTTTCTTAGCTCATCATACTAAATACCAACTCCACTCCTTTCAAAGTTAGGTGGAGTCTTCCACTAATTCCTCCAATATAATTTTATTCGACAGTAGTAGATTAAATTTTGTAGCTCGGATTATTTCTTTCGAAATCTCAACCAATTTCTGTTCCATTCGAGATAGGTACACTATTCCGCATTTTCTTTACTCATTCTTGCAATTTTGTCTTGATTTCAGAGTGTGTGCGGGCGTGAATGATTAGTTCATTACTTTATTTTAGTTTTTTGAAGTTTTTGTAATATGAGTTTATATGGTTGCATTTAAATTCATTGTTGGTTCTATTTGTGAATATGAATTTTCTAGTAATATTCTTCGAAGTTTACGTCCAGTTTAAGTTTCTGATTTTTTTCCTTTTTCACATAATAGAGTTTGACTTACAAGAAACTTTCCCACAACTTGAGAAACTTGAAGATGCTATTGCACACAATTTAAGAAAGATGATCCATTGTTACATTCTTGCTAAAGAGAAGAAACTTCTCACAAAATTTCCTCAAAAAGTCATATTTTCGAAGTTAGAGATGCTGAAGGAAAAATATGATGTCTTTTTAAGAAATACACTGCTAAAAAATATGCGAATACAGAATCATGTATCTATCTCTTAGATCATCATCCTCAACACAGGGACACCGTTCTTCTTCTTCAAGATGGTTAGGATTATCATGCATTCTCTCCTACTATTTTTATCTGCTCTAAAGAAGAATATGGATGTTTTGTGAGGTATGTGCAACACGATGAGGCTGTTGGTAAACTAAAAGAACTTAAGACATTGCCGAAGTAGATCCAAAAAATTGCATTGCACACATCCGTTTTGGAAATGCGGATGCAGACAGTTTGAATACACTTGCTACCAAAGATGGAAATGGAATACATAAACTAATTGTTATTGATAATGAAGAATGTTTGACCGGCGTGTAAGTAATTTGACATTTTGTTTTTTTTTTCTCTCTCACAAACTTTTATTAGCAATTTCATTATTATTATTCTTTGTAGTATAAACTTAAAGTATGATGGTGGTTGTCCCAAAATGAGTTGCAAGAGGTTTTCTCGTCGGAAATGGTGAAGTACATCAAAGCTCTCGATGTAGATAGAGACATCAAGTTTTTGAAGGATTGTGGATGGGATGTACCATCAATTTCCATACTTCATTTCAAGATTTTCACTTTTTTTGAAGAAAGCAGTTGAGTTTCAACTTACACCTCACAGTATTGGGTTGCTTGCTACAAGAAGTTTCAGGAAGCACCCCGAATTGAACCTTCAAGATATGTTGATGGATTGTTATCGTAAAGATGGAGATGAAGCATTAGTTAAAAGTGCCAAAGAGAAGATAGAAGAAGGTCTAAAGGAGTACGTGTGAAAAATATGTAATCATCGTGTCGGTAAGAAATCCAAAAGCTGATCTAACAAAACAGAGACTAAGTTGGGTCTTCTTTTGCATATATGTATTTTGTAGCAGATACTAACTAAGTTGACTCTTCTTTTGCATATATGGTATTTGGTAGCAATACTAAGTTAAGCCTGCTTTTGCATATATGGTATTTTGTAGCATCAATTAGGATTTTCTTATAACATCAACTAAAGTTTTTTTTCTTTTCTTGGCTTTCTCGAAAGTAACTCTTTACTTATTAGAAAAATTGGCTACCATTTTCGTTGTGAAAGAAATTGGCTTTCACATCGAGGCATGGATGAATCATTACACGTAGAACGATTGATAAATTTAATTGTCTTGATGCATAAATTGATCGTTTTGTCTAAAATGATCGATCTACTTTCTTCTCGCCAATTTTTGGATCGATCGTTTCCTCCTTAAAAAATTTTATATGCATGCTTTGAATTTTATGTGTAAATTTCGTACATTCTTTTTCAAAAAATCTAAACTCTAAATTTTTATATGCATGCTTTGAATATTATGTATAAACTGTTATTGATAATGAATAGTGTTTGACCGGCGCTGTAAGTAATTTGATTTTTTTCCTCCTGACAAACTTTTATTAGCAATTAACAATTTCCTTATTATTATTTTTTGTAGTACAAACTTCAAGTATTATGGTGGTTGTCCCAAAACGAGTGGCAAGAGGTTTTCTCGTCGAAAATGGTGAAGTACATCGAAGCTCTCGATGTAGATAGAGACATCATGTTTTTGAAGGATTTTGGATGGGACGTACCATCCATTTCCATACTTCATTTCAAGATTTTTCCTCTTTTTGAAGAAAGCAGTTGAGTTTCAACTTACACCTTACAATAATGGGTTGCTTGCTACAAGAAGTTTCACGAAGCATCCCAAATTGAACCTTCAAGATATGTTGATGGATTGTTATCGTAAATATGGAGATAAAGCATTCGTTAAAAGTGCCAACGAGAAGATAGAAGAATGTCTACATGAATACGTATTGAAAGTTTATAATCGTCGTATCGGTAAGAAATCCGAAAAATGATCTAACAAACCAAAGACTAAGTTGGGTCTTCTTTTGCATATATATATTTTGTAGCAGATACTAACTAAGTTGACTCTTCTTTTGCATATATGGTATTTTGTAGCAATACTAAGTTGGGCCTGATTTTGTATATATGGTATTTTGTAGCAGCGATTAGGATTTTCTTAAAACATCAACTAATTTTTTTTTTCTTCTTGACTTTCTCGAAAGTAACTCTTTACATATTAGAAAAATTCGCTACCATTTGCGTTGTGAAAGAAATTGTCTTTCACATCGAGGCATAGATGAATCATTACACATAGAATGATTGATAAATTTATATTAACAATATGCAAATTGTCTTGATGCATAACCTGATCATTTTTTCTAAAATGATGGATCTACTTTCTTCTCGCCAATTTTTATATCGATCGTTTCCTCCTTGAAAATTTTTATATGCATGCTTTGAATTTTATGTGTAAATTTCGTACATTCTTTTTGAAAAACTCTAAACTCTAAATTTTTTATATGCATGCTTTGAATATTATGTATAAAATGTTATTAATAATACAGAATGTTTGACCGGCGGTGTAAGTAATTTTACATATTGTTTTTTTTCACTCTCACAAACTTTTATTAGCAATTAACAATTTCCTTATTATTACTTTTTGTAATACAAACTTAAAGTATTTTGGTGGTTGTCCCAAAACGAGTCGCAAGAGATTTTTTCGTCGGAAATGGTGAAGTACATCAAAGCTCTCGATGTAGATCGAGACATCAATTTTTTGAAGGATTGTGGATGGGACGTACCATCAATTTCCATACTTCATTTTTCACTCTTTTTGAAGAAAGCAATTGAGTTTCAACTTAAACCTCACAATATTGGGTTACTTGCTACAAGAAGTTATAGGAAGCATCTGAACCTTCAAGATATGTTGATGGATTGTTATCGTAAAGATGGAGATGAAGCATTCGTTAAAAGTGCAAACGAGAAGATAGAAGAAGGTCTAAAGGAGTACGTGTGGAAAGTATATAATCATCGTGTCGGTAAGAAATCCAAAACCTGATCTAACAAACCAAAGACTAAGTTGAGTCTTCTTTTGCATATATGTATTTTGTAGTACATACTAACTAGGTTGACTCTTCTTTTGCATATATGGTATACTAAGTTGAACCTGCTTTTGCATATATGGAATTTTGTAGTGGCAATTAGGATTTGCTTAAAACTTCAGCTGAAGTTTTTTTCTTTCTTTTCTTGGCTTTCTCGAAAGTAACTCTTTACTTATTAGAAAATTTGGCTACCATTTGCGTTGTGAAAGACATTGGCTTTCACATCGAGGCATGGATGAATTATTACACGTAGAATGATTGATAAATTTATAGTAACACTATGCAAATTGTCTCGATGCATAGATTGATCGTTTTGTCTTAAATGATCGATCTACTATCTTCTCGCCAATTTTTGGATCGATCATTTCCTCCTTGAAAATTTTTACACGCATGCTTTGAATATTATGTATAAATTTCACACATTCTTTTTCAAAAACTCTACATTCATCATAGTCATTCGAAATATCAAAAAGACAATACAAACTTCAAAATATTTAAAAGCTAGCATACATTCTTATTAAAAATGAATTAAACATGGACTATAACAACTCCCTCAAACTTGGCCTTATAATTACCATCAAGTAAACAAAATATCAAACTCATAAGAGATGTTTGAAATCAACAAGGAACACACATGTCGTCGATACCATGGCTTGAACTTAAATCCTACACCTATATTTGGTAAGAGATGTCAGAGAATTGATAAGTGTTTTGTTCACTTATTAAAGTTTAATTAAACCATAAAATTACTTATTCATAACTTAGAGAAGGATATAAGGCATTAATAAAGCAATTAAGGTATCAACAGGGAGGTGAAATAACTACAATGGGAATGCAAGAAACTACTCTTTCCGTTTTGTTTCAAGTATTTGTTTAGAGTTTTGTTTTTGCTTCAAATTAACTGTCTTTTTAGGTTTTCAATGAAAAAATTAAATGTGTTTAACTTTTTTGACCAATAAAATAATTGCAGTAGTTTTTTTATTGGCTAGTTTAGAAAATTTATTGTTGTTTTCATGAAAATATAAAATTTTCAATATGTGTGAAGTAACCTTAAACAACACTTAAAAAAAGAGAGAGAGTATCTAAGATAATAAATTTGAGGGCTTATGTTATTAATAACTAATCTTTGGAAATAACGCAAAACAAGTAAAGTCAAAGAAAAGTTAATTAAAGATCGAAAGGCTATCGAAATCCAAATAAGAGAGAGATATGAATCATGGGCATTGAGAATTTATCAGGAAAGATAATCCACTAGTTAATGATGCTTCATGTTCATTCACATTATTTTCAAGGAAAAGACACACCAATTAAGGGACAACGGTTTATTAGTATCCACACATGTAGCTAGTTGGATTATACATAGATACACATATAGACCATGCTGTTAATTATCTGTATTTTTTAATTTTTGAATTTTCATACCCCACTACTAAGTCATCTCTTATAAATTCATTGACTATTACAACATTAACTATGTCATTAATGCGGATGCATCAGACGCCGATGTGGACGTTATACTGGTGTCTATAAGAAACACTATAATTTTACAAAATTAAAGTGACAAGTTTTATTGTCAAAACGACATTTTTTACTTATTTTAATGTCAAGACAACATGTTTACTTATCATGCATGTTTTAGTGAGTAAACGATGTCGTTTTGACATAAAAATTTGTCATTTTGATTTTGTAAAATGACATAGTTTTTATAGTTTTTAATATGATGTCCACCTCAGCATCTGAGTCATCCATGTTAACCGAATAATTAACATCGAAATGGTTAATGCATTTATAAGAGATGATTTCGTAGTGGAGGTATGAAAATTCAAACTTTAAAGAATGCATATAATTAACAGCACGGTCCATATGTGCATGAACGGATATCCTAACTAGATACATGGGTGGACACTAATAAACCATTATCTCCACTAATTAATATACTAATTAATTTGGATGACGTAAACTCATTTGCTAATCATTAAACTATTTGAACTGCAATTAATTTAGAGCCAATAATTAATAAATAATCTAAATTCCTATTATACTCCTTACTCATTAATTTATACAGGCTAAGAGTATAAAACGTACGTGAATATGAATTTGTTTGTAAAAGTTTCTATTTATTTATTAGAACCAAATATAATGCAAAGTTTATAGATTCATGCCCATACATTATAACAAATCCACATATCTCAAAACATACAAACTCAGAATAGGCTTTAATGAGCCGAATAATGGCTTGAAACTAGAATTAAGCCCACTAAAACCCTAAAATGAAAAAGGAGAACCCTTCATCATCTGCTCCACCAACGAAGCTAATCGAGACGGTGACCTGGCGATGGAGGTCTGAAACGGCGCCACCATCACCGTCCACAGAAGCTTCATATGAAAGATAGGATGAGGAAATTGGAAAAAAAGACTCCACAGCCGGATTGGAGCACATGGATAGGTTTTCGACGTCAAAGGAATAAGCCTTCCCGCTGTCGGACTCGGACACCAACCGCATCACGGTGACAGTGGTTCCCGCACCACCACCGTGAGAGCAAGACAAAAACCTTACCTTCAGGAGAGAATACCACTACAAAAAAAACACGGGCAAAACGATAGACAAATTCGTCGCTTTTCTATTGGAAACAAACAGTGCTGATGGTTAACCGACAGATTTTGTCCGTCGGTTATAGATGGTAGGTAATGAATATCTGTCAGTAACCCCGTAGGTATTTACGATGGAATACCAACGGGACATAATCAATGGATAACCGACGGCAATATCTGTCAGGTAGATAACCATCCGTAATTTTTCGGTTATATCCCATCGGTAATCCATCGTTTATATCCCGTCGGTTTATACTGACGAATTTTCGACGGATTAGAAAAAAATAAAAAATAAAAATAAATAAAAATATTCATAAAAATAATTGATAAATAATTTATTTATATTTAAAAATATTTAAATAAAATAAAAATAAAATTCAAAATATTAAGAAAAATTAAAGTCAAAATATTCATAAAAATTCTAAATATTTTTAAAATCCTAAAATAGTAATAATATAAAACGAGAAATATATCAATCTAGTCTCTTAAACATGTCATAAACGTTGCCATTTCAGCCTATGCAACCCTCATCTCCCCCATCTGAGCGTCGCGCTCCGCTTGTGCATCCTTCATCTCCTCCTCTCCTTTTTCGTAGTCACACTCTCTGCGTCCTTCCTCCTCAGGTCCTCATCTCTATAAGGATTCTTTGCAGCTCGGGAGCCTAATCTTGGAAAGCAATAGCCGGCCATGTTCCCGAACCCGAACATGCGGTCCTTGGACTTCTTCGTAGTATGAAAAAAACAGAAAACAATATTGTATTAGTATCAATAATATGCAATAGTATGTAATTAAATTTGAATATTATTTACCTAAGTTCATACTGCGTCTCAATAGGGATGTCGTTGCCATCATCAGATGTCTGACTAGACCAGATCTTCTCCAGACGTTTTTTAGACGTCTCGACCAACTCCCGAGTTAGTTGGTCCTGAATTTCTCTAGTCATCTTGTTTGTTTGGAGATCCTCTATAATCTCAGTAGGCAATGGAAGTGGCCAGTTTTACTATATTAAAGTTCTAAATCATACTAGATCAGACTGCCGGGTGTACAAACTCCTGTCACCAGAGTTGCTAGTTGATATTACCCGGTTCTAATGCCTTATAGTGGGTATTTATAATTGCTATGTTGCATTATCTGAGTGTTTTCCATGTATATTTGGCATATTATCAGTTTTCTAGGTGTATGAGACGTTTTAGAGCGAAAATGATGATTTTTAGAAGATTTCAGGTGCAAATGGACGAAATGCATATAGAATGATTGATCCCTTTGAAGAAGTGTTTGATCTAAGCTTCACGAAGAAAGATATCGATCGATCCAAACTCACTGGGAAGTTACGGAAAACCAGATCAATCGATCCCTGAACACGAAGAGAAATTGAAGATTTTCCAAATTACGAATTTGCACTCAAGACCTATCATATTTTCCTTATTTTTAGCACTATAAAAGCCTTAGGCTTAGGAGAAGAGACGAATCTCATCCTTGTTTGTACACACACTTTTAGATTTTAGAGCTTTACAAAGAGACGAATCTCATCCTTGTATTTGGAGAAGAATTATAAACTCTTCTATTTTTAATTTATTGATTTGGTTTTTTGAATACTTTCTTCAGTTGTGATTGTTGATTGCTTAACTATGTCTGAGTAGTCGCCTTGTTAGGTTTTAGGTGTTTCCCAGGGAAAAAAGGATTTGATAGTTAGAGTTTGACATAAATGATTGAAATTGTTAGGTTCTTAGTCTAAATTTGTTTTTAATGCTTGAATTAAACTGGCCATTTAGTTCATTGATATTAGATTGATAAAAACAAAGGGATTTGGTTTAGAAATCTGATACAGTCTAGATGTGTAGATGTTCTTGCTTAGCAGGAGTGTTGTCTTGAATGTCTATGAACATATCGAATCTGACCTTAATGTATGATTTAATTATCTGAATTCAGCGGGAGTTGTCTTTAGTAATTAGATATAGGGATTAATACTTCGGGAGGAGATTGATCTAGATTATGTCTTTTGAGTTGAAAACTATTTTCAAAGTAAAATCTTGCATGTTAACCTGAGCTTCAAACCTAAATACTTGTGGAATTCTCTAACGCCTGATGCTTTATTTAATTGCATTACAACCATTTTTATTTACCGCTTTAATTTACAATCATTATAAAAAACCTTTTAATTATCGTGTTAGCTAGAATCAACGTTTAACTGAAAGCCGCACAATCTGGTCTATGTGGAATTCGACCCTAGTTTATACTACTGAGACCTCTTCTCTCCAGTGTAGATTTAGGATTAAAATCTTGAGCCTATCAGATTTTTGGCGCCGCTGACGGGGACCAATTGTGCCTTTTAATTTTTATTTATAGTCTAGTTTAAGATATTTTATTTTTTCCAGCATTAATCGCGTTTCTCTTTTCTTAAATTTGAATTTACATGTGCATGATCCTACGTTCTAATAAGTCTAAGGAATCGCTCAGCCCCAGTATCAAAGAACTCTTGAATTTAGAACGCTCAAACCGGAAATCAAGAAGAAACGCAAGCTCATCCAATACATTGGGAGATAACATCAATCTTAACAATCCGATCTTTCTATAAGATCAAAACGTCTAAATTCCTCCTGGAGTGCAAAAAATCCAGAATCCTTAACCAGGATTACAACAGCTACATCAGTTGGTCAACCAACCTGGAGAAAACGGCAATCAAGTGTCGCAAGGACAATCGTAGGAAACGACAATCAAGTGCCGTAAGGACAAGGAGCTGGAAACGTTAATCAAGGATCTGGTAATGGTAACCAAAATCTACCGGTTAGGAAAAACTATATCGTTTTGGGAGATCCTCAAGAACTTTTAAATCAACAACAACAAAATAGGGTTCTGGTGTGCGACTTTAACAATCCTGAAGCTTTCCTTGCTAATAGGAACGCCCTTCATCCTCGTCAACCTTAGAGACATAACTATCAGTTCCCCTTCCAACTCGTTCAGCTGCTTAGGCAAAACCAATTCCATAGTTTGTACACTAAACACCCAATGGATCATATAGATAGCTTCGAAGATATCTGTAGTGTCGTTCAACTCAATGGAGTCTCTAAAGACTTCACTCACTACAAGCTCTTCAATCATTCACTTGCAGAAAGGGCTCTAAGGTGGTTAAAATCTCTACCACCTAACTCCATCGAAACTTGAGATGAATGAAAATCCAAGTTCTTGACCCAATTCTACACAACTACAAGGACCAACAACCCGAGAAGCAAGATTTCTCAGTTTCAGCAAGGTCCTGTAGAGTCTTTCTTCGAAGCATGGGACAGATTCAAGGAATATCTTCGTGATCGTCCTCATCATGGTTTCTCTGAGCTAAATCTCCTCAACACCTTCTATAGAGGTATCGACCAAAAGTATAAGCTTTCTCTTGATACAGCTAGCATTGGTGACTTCATGACTAAACCCGTGAATGAAGCATATAAGCTGATTGACAATCTTGCTGCAAGTAACAGTAATCATTGTCTTGATTATGATAGAAGAGGAAGATCATCTAGTTCAAAATCTTTTGAACTTGCAGAGGTAAAAGGAATGCTTGCTCAGCTTATCAAGAACCAGAATCAGAAACATGTCATCTTCGTTGAAGATGTAGAGAAGAGTGAAGCATATTGCTTTGCAATCAAATAGTCTGAAAATGTAGAAGAAGTGAGTTATGTCAATAGCCAAGGTCAGAGAGTATTTAATCAAGGTTTCAATTTTGGGGTTCAATAAGGTTAATCTCTCTTGGAGAGCACCAATGTGGAAAATCCCCAAGATCAAGTGTACCCAACTCAACAAAAGACTTATGTGCAAAATACTGGGAAACAATTTGGTCAGAATTCGAGTGGAACTAGTTTCCAAGGAAATCAGAATAGAGGTTTTGTGTAGAATTCCAACTCGGGTGGTTATCAACAACCATTTCAACCTGCTTTTCAACAAGCAGCTCAACCTACAGCTCAACAAGTAAAAAAAATGGAAGCCATGCTCAAACAGATCTTGGACGGTTGGAAACAGTCTGAAAGGAATCTCAATGTCAAGATAGACAACATGTACAATGACTTGAAAAACAAACTTGAGTCATTATCCAATCATGTTAAGAAGCTCGATCTACAAGTAGCTCAGAATTCAGAAGCTGTAAAGAGACAAGCTAGTGTTCTCCCTTAGAAAGTTGAAGACAATCCAAAAGGGTAATGCAAGTCTATAGTTTATGGATTGAATGAAGAAATTGATAAAGGAGAAAAAATTGGCGAAGAGAATGCAGATTTCGACCATCAATGTAACACCCCGTTTCCAGTCAACCCCCTTTGACCAAATCCGAGGTTGTTACGCC
>OVBE01003095.1:0-28056 GCA_900406425.1 Iberis pinnata
TGTGGTATTTTTGGAACATTTGAGAATGTGTGGTATTTTTGGAACTTTTGGGAGTGTATGGTAGTTTTGGAATTTGAATTTCTTTTGGTGGTGTTTCAAGGAATTTCTCTATAATATATTAATAAAGGTGTAAATGTAAATACAAACCGAGCAGAAGAATTGTGATCATAACAAAACCAATAAACCAAGGTTTGAAAGCAACTTTCATCTTCGATAATGAAACAATGGTGTTGTTTTTTATTTTTTTGCTAAAAAATAATGGTGTTTTAAAACTTAGAAAGACATAAAAATACATTTATAGACGAATCACAAATTGAAACATGTCTAATTTAAGCTATACATTTTTCAAATTCCTATATAAATGGATCTAGTTTGACAAAAAAATAACTATCTCTGTTTTTTTTTATAATTAAAATTAACTTATTTATATTTAACTTTATTTAAAGTATTTTTGATATACATGTTTTAATTGTTTGCAGGGTGATGGGAACACAACAATTAGTTAAATGAAATCATAAGTGGTGATATATGTTTGATTGTTGTGTTTAGTCTTTCTTAAATAGATAATGTTAATTAACGATGGCCGGGATTCGAATTCAGGTGGCGGAACTCACGTTTTAACTATATACTGACTTGACTTAAGTTTAACTATACTGAAGTTGAAATCATGAAACATATGGTTAAAGTATAATGAAACTTTCGAAACATAATAATAATAATAACAATAACAAAAAACTATCGCATATATATATATATATATATATTATCGAACGTCTAAAATCGACCTTGTGATCTGATTTACTGTGCAAGTCGAATAGTTTCCTATGACGCAATAACCATGAGGTTTAGGCATACTTGGCCTCAAAACCGATCCTGGTTGGCGACCCATACGTAAGCGGCTTTCTCATAGACTTCCTTATACCATATTCCCATATACCAACGTGGCAGCGCCGAAAGTTTGAAGAAACCAAGCTCGAAGACTTCATCACCAGGAGAAACAAGTGTTTTGTTGTTTGAGATTGTAAGAGATTCTGTAGACGACAAAGTGTTGACATCGATCGAAATGTTAGGATGAACTAGTAGAAGACTCAACACGAGCAGCAAAAAATGGTGGCCACCTTTCATCTTTCTTTTTTCAACTTTTGTTTACGACATTAAGTAAATTGCATCTCTTCTTTGGCTTCCTATTCATATATTAGTCTTTAGTAGTTACAAGAAAATTTCAAAGTTTACCAAAAGCAACATGTCATGTCGTGTTTATTTTTTTTCAACCTACTCTTTAAATTTAAAATTTATCATCATTCAACATGATTTTTTTAAACTTAAATTCAAAGTTTAGGTTCGTTCGGTTCGGTTTTTCAGTTTTATAGTGTAACACCTAGGGGTGTCAATTGGGTTTACCCCCGCCCATCTGAACCTCTCCGCGTGGACATTTTTTTGTGGACGCTTCATGGGTAAACCCGCATGGACGCGGAACAAATTGTGTCCGTGCCCAATAACGTATGCGTCTAAACGGGCTTGTCCGCAGACTTAGCCAAATAACAGACAGATTAAAAGGTATTCTTGGGTGTAAAGAATTACTCACTACGCTCAGATCAAAACTCCGATTGCAGAACATATTGAACATGAGTAAACGTTGACATAAGCTCTTTCTAACAAAAGAAAAATCTCAATATGAAAACCTCTTATTCGCACGGAAATCGATTCACAAAACCCCTACCCAAAAACAGTTTCTGGCTTAACAAAAATCTGGGAAAAATCTGACAGATGCAGAATGGTTTTTAGGCAACTTTAACAGCTCACCACGATCAACTCAGTGATCCAATGGCAACGAATCTTATACCGGTGGATATCTTGTGACTAGATCTATCTAGAGACACCAAGATCTCCTCCTAACTAATCTGTTTCTGGCCGCAAAGTTTGAGACAATGTCAGTGGTTAATTCTTTCCTTACCCAATATGTTGTCTACAATAGAATGATTTGTTGAATGATGAGATTCATGATGCTTCTCTCCTTCTCTCTCTGTGTTTCTCCTCTCTGGCAGAATGAAAAATAATTCTACTTCTATTTACTTATATATACCTCCCTAGAGTTTTTTTAAGAGATTTAATAAATTGAGCCAACTTTGATTTTTTGAGTCTCACAAAAAGGGCAAAAGTATTACAAATAATAAATTTAGTAGTTTGTGTAGGAAACCTTTTTATAGTTTTAGACCATTTCTAATAGAAATTTTTATTATTATATTCCACTTTTGTGTTGGTTTTTCTCCAATTCCATTTTATTTTTTTGCTGATAACTTATTTTGGAGTGAAAAAATAAATTCATGAATAAATTTGCTTAATTTATGTAATAATCACACTTTTATTCCATTTTGGAATTGAAAATGGACTAAGATTAAAGTAGATTTAATCCAAACTTCATTTTTCACTCTAAAATTTCAAACTTCATTTTTTATTTTAAAAAGAAAATTTAGAGTAAAAAGTTGAGTAGAGCATAGAGAAAACATATTATGACAAAATCTTATGAAACCATAGATTCTTACTATATACAAAGATTTAGATGAATAAAACATTAACCACTTGAATTACTCAAACGAAAATGTGTTTTAACTGATGTTAATTATTTTCTTGACTAAACAACTAATTATGTATACTTTCTTGGAATTATATGAGATTTGCCAAAATCTATTATTGTCATGAGACAAGGCTTTAGTTAAATTTTTTATAACGTAATTTAATTACATTTCCATGACTTATTTGTGTTCAATGGTTCTTCCTTTGACCATGGGGTATTAATTTCACACTTAATATTATGTTACAATATTTATTAAAAATTATTGTAGGATAAGGTCGAGCGCCCCAGACCCAATAAGACCAAATCTACCTCTGAAGCTCATCGACGTGAGGTCATTTCATAGAATCGAAGAGACAGGTGGGACCGCCGCCGAAACAGTGCACCTAACCTCTCCTAGCTCGGAGAACAGCGACCTACGGACCGACTCGCCGGAGGAACAAGACGCCTAGCCAAATGTCCTGTGTAGACGAATGATGACGAGACGAGTATAAATAAAAGATGAATCCGAAGTGAAAAGGGGTTGGCATTTATAGAGAGAGAAGTTTCTAGAGAGAAGTCAAGAGAGGGATATCGACGATCTGAATACCTTTGTAAAAATTATTTAAGTGCGTTGGGTCTGTCGACGCGCCTCTCTTTTCTTCATCTGTAATTCCTTTTATCAAATACGAACCTAAATACGAACCTAGATTCAACAACATGGCTTTAGTTGAAAAATTTATAACGTAATTTAATTACATTTCCATGACTTATTTGTGTTCAATGGTTCTTTCTTTGACCATGGGGTATTACAAGATTTATTAAAAATTAATGCAGGCTTTTAAAATATTGTATATTTTTCTTTTTCCACACGACTTGACTTTTAGGGTTGACACATTTTTTGTTTAGATGTTTTACGTTTTTTTTTTTTAGAGTTTTAATGTAACTATTTGATGTGTCATGTGCGAATGTAAAAAAAAATATTTATTATAATTTTGATTATTACATATTTTTTTTTCACAAACTCAAGGTGATGTTATATCCTAAATTAATTAGTGAGAATCTCAATTAGACACTATATATGCTTTTATTATAAAAGATATTGATTAAAAACATCAAATAATTATAATATCAAATATTTATTATAAAATTATTATCCACATACTAAAATTTCAGGATTGTTCAAAAGAAAAAAAAAATTAACAGATCCAAACAAGTTGTATGTAATCCGCAGACCAATTCATAAACGGAATATATTTTTAACGGATTAGAATAAGTTGGATTTAAATGGGTCGGGTCTTATACGGGTCGGATTGGCCCGTTTAACATCTTTAGTTGTTTTTTTTTTTTTGATAAAAGGTTTAATTATATATATCTAGATGTAACCTTGTACATTTTTCAGCCCAAACCAGCCTATAAAACAATTCTTAACATGCCCGGGTTGGGCTTTACCATGCCCATGACTGGTCTAGGCTCATACATGAGACAAAAGAAACCTTAGGAAAATTTAGGAAAACCCTAAACTCTTCTAACCGCCGCCCACATTAACTGCGGACTCGCCGGCACCACCCGACAACCCGACGGCGACTCCCGAAGTGGCAGTGATATAGGACCGTCACCGCCACCCACAAACAAAAACAGAGAGAAGGGAGGACGAGACAGATCTGAAACGCCTCGAACGGTGGTGGAGAAGAAGAGTAGGTTTCCGGCATGGGAGGGACGCGCCGGACCGCCATCCTTAGTTGTTGGTTAGATCATTCATAAATTCATCACACAGCTACTAATTAATCATGTCCAAGCATATGATTCAATCAATAACAATCACCATTATTTATTTTTTTGTCAGCTAATCATTATTATATATGTCAATATATTTTTAAAATATATCAACGATGTATAATTTGGATCTATAATTTAAAATTTTGTTAAGTGACATCGAGGCAAATATTGTCAGTATCTTACAAAAGTAGTTTTAGTTTTTAAAATAAAACTAGTTAATTGAGGTTAGGTGTTGTAATTGCTTTTGAGGTTAGTGTATCCGTACGGGCAACTAACTACGGAATCAATAGTCAAACAAGGTCCAATTTAATTAGTAATTAATCTCTCTTAAGACTCTTTAATTATACTAGTTTAATTATGTTGGTAAACAAGGATTAAGTGGCATAGTGGTTGTGTCACGGCTGTTGCCTTGTTACCAGACCAGAGATCGAACCTGACCACTCGCATAGCGAATGCATTTTCTCCTATTTATAGAGTTGGGCTATTGACCAACCAGTTGTGGTCCAGATATTAATGTGACAAAAAAAAAATATGTTGGTAATATAAAGTTAATCAAATTACTTTTATTGGTTATTGTTGGGTCTTCTAATCAACTTCATCCGTTTTTTTTTTTTTTTGACAACAAAGATAATTAAAGCAAATTAAAACAGTAAAGGAAATGGCAAACACCAATTTGGAGGTGTGGTGTCAACGAAAGAAAATATCAAATTTTGTTTTCGGGTTGATCTTGCTAAGTGGTCCGCATTTGTGTTCCAGCTTCTCTTCATGTGTACTACTTCAACCTTTGGGTAAAAACTCTTCAGACACTGAAGTTCGGCTAGTTCTGCAGCAAAAATCCACTATTCGTACGGCTGTTGTACCATGCTTAGTAATTCAATTAAATAAGAAATAAATAAAGTACAAAACCTTCTTTGGCTCAGAATTACTTCACCCGTTTAAATTAATTTTTTTTTTCTTGTGACCACAAAGAAAGTAATTTATTTTTATAATTTTTTCGAATTAAATATAATTGTAAGTTTTCAATTTAATTTCTTTCATTAAATTTCGAATTTAATTTTAATTTAATGAAGAATAACAATTACATAATTTTAATATGCGTGAAAATATTAAAAGACGATTAAAACGAATCATACGAAAAATAAATAAAAATATAAATTCATATATTTTTAGTAATATTTTAATATAAATAGTATTCTCTATTAATACAAGATTTTCTTGGTTATCATGAATAATATGAGCGAATTTAACTAATTTTAGTAATTCGACTAATTTTATAGATATGTAATCAGATTAATTTGTGACACACTTATATATTATTATTATTTTTTAAGGAATCATAATTTGTTAAGGCATTTTATATTGAACATTTGAGTCACATTTAAAGTTCATTGATGTTTTAAATTTCGAACGATAATTGGATCCGAACCTTTACAAATTTAAATCATATGAGGTTAGATATTGTATTTAATCTTGATAACATTAAGAATATTTTACTTGAACAAAAAAATCATCTCCGAAAAAGGTTATCAATATAAGCTATATATTTTGACCAAAAAAAAAATATAAGCTCTATATATATATAACTATACAGAAAGACTACATCATATATAAATATTATTATTGATTTTTTTGCAGGAATTAGATGTTAGTATTAACCGGTAGAGAATCCAGAAAAAAAATATTAGGTGAGTTAAAATATAAAATTTATAAATATATAAATAAAAATCAAAATTTTGAATATTGTATTTAAAGTTAAAGATGTGACTAATGAATATTTATCATTAAAGTTACTAAATCTTATCAAAATTTCAGTAAAAATAAATTGTACAATAATTTTAGATAGGTTATTTGACCTATCCATTCCCTTCTTAGGACTAGGGCTGGGCATTCGGGTCCTCGGGTCGGGTTCGGGTAAGACCCGATCGGGTAAGACCCGATCGGGTCCGGGTTTTCGGATCTAGGAATTTTGGACCCATTATGGAACCGAATGATTTTTGGGTCGGAACCGGGTCGGGTTTAGACGGGTCCGAGTCGGTTCGGATCCAGAATTTTAGAACCATAAAAAAACCCGAAAATTTTCGGGTCTTAATTTTTTCGGGTATTTCGGACCCGATTGGTCCCCCAAAATATAAAAATACCCGAAATTTCATAAATTACCCGAATTTTTTTTCATAATACCCGAAAATTTTGAAACTAAAATCTGTCCAAAAATACTCTAAACCAATTGTCCATTTCTTTAACAACTCAAAATCAGTTTCAAAGTTTGTTTTTGGGAAGTAATTTCAGAAACTTTCTAACTTTCTAATTTCTTTCGTAAGTTTGTAAGTTTGTAACCCTAAAAAAAGCTAAAAACATATTGAAAAAAAAAATCTTGCAGTTTTCGGGTACCCGATCGGTTCCCGGGTCGGGTCCGGTTCGGGTCGGGTACCCGTAATTCATCAAAATTAGACCCAATCGGGTATTTTAATTTTACGGTTCGGGTACGGTTCGGTTTTTTTCGGGTCGGGTACGGGTCGGATTTCGGGTCTCGAGAATTATGCCCAGGCCTACTTAGGACCGTCCTTAGTGTTAACATGTGATACTTACTACTAAATGGTTGTAATATAGTGGTTACAACATTTGAGGAGAAGTCGTCATGTTGGTCCAGATAAAAGATGATTTCCTTTGAGTGCGAAAATACGAAGATCATTTTTTGTTGTCAAAGATGATACTACCATATTTCAAATCCATTATAAAATTTGGTGAGTGAGCTATTCGACAATATCATTCATTTTAAAAAAAAGTTAAAATCTTTGGTCTCATACATTTTTCCTAATTTTACAAAAAAAAAAAAGTGATATTCACCGTAACCTAAATATAAATCATAAAAAGATATTAAACAAATCTTTATAATAAATTTAAATGGTATGAAGGAAAAGGCCAAATGGATAAGATTTGTGGTTGGACAGATTCATTATCACAACCAACCAAGTCTTATTTTCTTCATTCAAAAGGCTGTGATGATCGTGCATGTCTTTGTATTCACCCACATGCACATGTGTGTTCTTCGTTTAAAATTAGATTGGCCCCATCAATCTTTTTGTTTTATAACTTTATGATTTATCAAATATCTAATTTTCGGTGATTATTTTTAATTTTTATTTTCATTTTAGTGTATGTATAGAGTCGGTAGGGTTAGTTACTCTTATGGTGGGAAGATATCAATAGGTTTTATACTATTTATCTAAAAAGTGTTGGCTTAGGTTAGTTTTTTTTTGTACTCTTAATTGCAGCTGGGTTTTCGAGTATTCGATAAGAACTATTCGGTTCTGATTCTTTGAATCCTAAATATCTAATCGATACTTTTCTAATATTAAGTTCGGTTTCGGTTCGGTTCTTGTCGGTTTCGGTTCGGTTCGGTTCTATATTAAAAAACCAGAAAATACCCGAAATTTCCGGTTCTAAATCGGTTCAGGGTATTTAAAGATCCAAAATACCAAAAAATATCCAAATTTTTTTGGTTTCAAGTCGAACGTGGGTATTTCATACCCAAAATACCAAAAATACAAAAATTACCCAAAAAAACTAAAGTACCTGAAATAGTTTAAGACTAAATTATTCGAAGAAATATAAAAAATACCCGAATAAAAGCTAAAATACTCGAAATATATAATAATATATATAAAATTTGGGTATTCGGTTCTACCCACCAGTTCTCAGTTCGGTTCCGGTTTCTATCTGATACCCATGGTTCTTTATTTCATGAACCATTGGATAATTAGGATGTAACCATAAGCATTTTTTCGGTTCTTTAGTTTTGGTTCCGGTTTTTTTGCCCAACAAAATCCAGTTAATGCATAAGGATATTATTTAAAACAAAATATTGTTGAATAAAGTCCATAGTACATGTGAACTAAATGATATGATTTTGAACTTGATTTTGGAAGATTTCGTATTTAGATAAAGTTTTGATAAAGGAAATGAACTAATTCACAAACCGGACAAACTCAATATTATACACTAAGGTGAGTTAACCTTTTTTTCCTATTCCATATGGTGGATTTAAGATTATAACTAAACTAGAAAAACAAACAGAACAAAAATATACCCAAACTGAAATATAAAATACAAATTACAACCGGCATATAACGAAGATATCTCTAGAAATACAAGCCGGTAAAAAACAGAAAAAAAACCTTAGAAACTAAGGTTAAAAGAAGCACTCTAAACAAGATAATAATCAAAATTTATTCTAAAGACTATCTCGAAAGTTACTCAAAAAAGAACTAACAGAATCAAAAGCCACAAGAAAAACTCGAGATAAGCTGAATGAACTATTTGTGAATATATTTCCGAATATTCAAACACCAACAAAGACCTAAAAACTAATTATGAAAAAAATACTATTAACCAAAAGTTTTCCGATTGTCAACATGATTACAACAATTTTTAAAATTTTCACCATAATTTATTCTTTTTTTTGTTATATTAATTTTTGGATTACAACTGACCGACTCAATAACTCAAACTCCATAAACCAATTTATTTTAGATGTCACATTTATATACTAAGAATTTAACTATTAAACTATAAGAAAATAGGCAAACTATAACCAAAATTTTAGAACTCCTATAGTTTAAAAAATTTTACTAGTTTTTTTTTTATAAAAAAAAAAAATCAAACATCTGAAGATATTTTCATATGGGAATCTAAAATCTAATCCAATATATAACACAAGCAACTTAACACGTGGCTAAACTAACCATTGTTGCCTCTTTTGGAACATCCAATCGACATGTTTATTGTCTCACTGTACTAATCCATTTATAGAATTTTAATTTTAGTGTTTTAATTATTTTTTAAAGCTTTTATTAATGTTAACATTAGTTAGTTATATAGCATTGTTGTGTTTTATAGTAGATGTAGACCGTTCATTAAGATGTTATTTTGCATAAATTCAATTTTTAGAGATTTTAGTGGAGACAACTTTTTAAATGAATGTCAAATCTTTGTTTCCTTAAGTTTTTTTGTAGAATAAATTTAATAAAAATAGTGAATTATGAACTAATTATGATGTAACTAATTTGATTTTACAAAAAATGTAATGAAAATATTTTATATTAAAAATTAATATAATTCTTTTTAAATTGATATTGGTGACAAAAAGGATTTTATTTTGAAAATCTTATATTTTAATTTATTGTATTCAAAATATTTATTATTTTCGTAACATACATATTTTATGAGTTTATGAATTGTTCCACATATTTTTAATGATATTTAGATCGATAAGATCCGATAAATATTTTAAATACAATAAATTTAAATATAAGATTCTCAAAATAAAAATTTATATAATATGAGTTAATTGAATGAAAATAGTGAACTATGAACTATAACTAATTTTATTTTACAAGAAAAGTGTGATGAAAATATTTTATATTAAAGCAATTAGTACAAAATTATCGGATCTTATTTATCTAAATATCATTAAAAAAATAGGCAGAATAATTTATAAACCTATAAAACATGTATGTTACGAAAATAAAAAATATTTCGAATACAATAAATTAAAATGTAATATTAATATGAGTTAATTTATTTATCTTAATTGCTTTCTAATAGAAATTCTACAAATCATGACATATATATTAAAAAAAAAAATTGGGACACCATTCCCAAACATTACAACAATTATCATCTAAAAATATTAAAATATGGAACGTTGACATATAGTAAAATCTCTATAAACTGATAAAAATATAGATTATGATGTTGATTTATTTACAGAAATATCAATTTATAGAGAGATTATTTGAGCCTAATATTTAAATTCAAAACTGATAAAATCTTTATCTAATATTAATTTATATAAATTATATTATATTTTTGTCACATTAATATCTGGGTTACAACTGGCCGATCCAGTAGCTCAAATTTTATAAATAGAAAAAAATGTACTCGTTCTGCGAGTGGCCAGATTTAAACCCTAATCTGGTAACAAGACAACATCGATAACACAATCATTAGGCCACTCGATCTTGTTATATAAATTATATTATATATATTGCCATAAAATGAATTGTTAATGTATCAATTAACCACTAAAATAAAATCTACCACTAAATTTCGATTATATTAAAATCTACAATTAACCACCACACTAATTATACTAATAAAAAAATCTATTAACTGCTTATTTGCTATTATGTTAAAAAATTCTATAAGAAGAAGAAATTTTTTTTTTTTAAAAATCAACTAATAGTATTATTATTAACCTCTTTTAGGACCAATCTCTATTAAGAAACCCATACCTTTCTTTTGTCTTTTCTCTCACAAGCTACTTTGTATTTCTCTGTAATAATAAACCAAAAATCTTCCATTGAAGAAAGCTTGCTTTTTTCTCTCTTAAAAGCTTCAAAGCTCAAATCTTTATATAGTTATTCACTATAATGTAATTAGGAGAGAGTATTTACATAAAAGTGTGAGTTTCAAATTCTCCTTATTGAAGAAACAAGATGATTATAAAGATATTATTATAAGAAGAAACCCAAAAAAATTCATCTATATATATAAAAAAAAAGAGAAATTTGGGATTTTTTTGTTTTGGGTTAAGAGAAGATGAACTCAATGAGTTATCTTGAATCAGATTACTCTGAATTTGTTGAAGTTGATCCTACTGGAAGATATGGAAGAGTAAAAATTTTCTCTTTCTCTTTATTGAATCTCTATCAAAGTCAAAATCTTAATCATTTTTTGTTTGATCTTTGTTGTTTTGTTGCAGTATAATGAAGTTCTTGGTAAAGGAGCTTCAAAGACTGTGTAAGATTCAATTTCTCTTTAAAGTTTCAATTTTTTTTATTTTCTGGATCTGATCTTAAATTTCTCTTCTTTTCTTTATAAAGTTTAAGACTTTTTGTATTCCCATCAAAAACCCATTTATGATCTATTCAAAAATCTTCTATTTTTGGGGGGTTTTTGATCTAATCTAATAAAGGTTGAATCTTTTGATCACTTTGACCTAAAAAACCCAATCTTTTGATTTTTGTAGTTATAGAGCATTTGATGAATATGAAGGAATAGAAGTAGCATGGAATCAAGTAAAGCTTTATGATTTTTTACAAAGTCCTGAAGATCTTGAAAGACTATACTGTGAGATTCATCTTCTCAAAACATTAAAACACAAAAACATAATGAAATTCTACACTTCTTGGGTTGATACAGCGAATAGAAACATCAATTTTGTTACTGAATTGTTCACTTCTGGTACTTTAAGACAGTATAGACTCAGACATAAGAGAGTTAACATAAGAGCAATGAAACATTGGTGTAGACAAATCTTAAGAGGTTTAAATTATCTACATAGTCATGATCCTCCTGTGATTCATAGAGATCTTAAATGTGATAACATTTTTGTTAATGGGAATCAAGGAGAAGTCAAGATTGGTGATCTTGGTTTAGCTGCTATTTTAAGAAAGTCTCATGCTGCTCATTGTGTCGGTAAATATCGAAAATCGAAGTAATCTCATTTGATTTTGTTTATGAATTGTTGAAAAGTTTTGATCTTTTTATGGTTTAGGAACTCCTGAGTTTATGGCACCTGAAGTTTATGAAGAAGCTTATAATGAATTGGTTGATATATACTCATTTGGTATGTGTATTTTAGAGATGGTTACATTTGATTATCCGTACAGTGAATGTACTCATCCTGCTCAAATCTACAAGAAAGTTATGTCGGTAAGAAGTGAAAAAGATTTCGTCTTTATGTTTCAGATGATTGAATCTTTGAGCTAACATGTTTCGGTTTCGGTTCGGTTTCGGTTCGGTTTCAGGGGAAGAAACCAGATGCATTGTATAAAGTGAAAGATCCTGAGGTTAAATGTTTCATTGAGAAATGTTTAGCTACTGTTTCGCTTAGAGTCTCGGCTCGTGAGTTACTAGACGACCCGTTTCTTCGAATAGATGATGGTGAATTGGATTTTAGATCAGTTGATATGGATGATTCGGTCGGGCCATTGATTAGGCAACCGAATCATCAAGCTGAGTATTACAATTACCCGTCGAATAGTAGCTCTTTGAGTCATCAGTACTCAAATGGCTATAATGGTCATCTTGAGTATCGAAATGGATGGGCTTATAATCCAAATGAGACCGAGGAGACTCACGGAATCGAGCTTTTCGAATGTCAAAATGATGGTGATCAAGAAGAAGATAAGAGTTCTGGTAATGTTGATATAACCATTAAAGGTAAAAGAAGAGATGATGGTGGTTTGTTCTTGCGTCTTAGGATCTCTGATAAAGAAGGTAACTAACTATATGATCCTTTAGTTGTTACATAGGTGTTTTTCGTTTGAGTGTCGCTAGCAACAACGACCAAATGTTTCTCATGTAATTGTCTATTGAATATTGTGTTGTAGGGCGTGTCCGAAACATTTACTTCCCGTTTGATATCGAGACGGACACGGCATTGAGCGTGGCCACTGAAATGGTAGCAGAACTAGACATGGATGATCACGGAGTTACGAAAATCGCTAATATGATTGATGGAGAGATATCTAAGCTTGTGCCTAGTTGGAGACCAGGTCCTGAATTCGAAGAATGTCTTGCGGCTGCGGCCGCAGCCGCAAATGCAGGGATTTGTAGCAACTGTGTATCAAATCGAACATCAATGGGTTCGGTGATGGACTTTTTGAGGACGAATCCGGGGGCAAATGTTATACAATGTTGTCGAAATGGTTGCGGTGAGACTCATGGCCGGTTTGAGGAGATCACGATTAGAGAAACCGAGGTTCGACTTAGAGAGATTTGGAAGTTGCAACAACAACAAGAAAGCCGTGAGCTTAGCTCGATAGATTCGGGGCAAAACCATTCCGAGGAAGAAGAAGAAGAAGATGAAGAAGAGGTATTCGAAAAACCGGAAATGCCTTTCTCTTTCGAGGCAAGTGGCGCGATAAACCATCTTTCGGGCTCGGGATCGTTTTCTTTTATGCCGTCTATGTACTGCAATGAGATATCCGAAAAAACCGAAAGTCAAGTCCAACAAGAGTTAAGATGGCGTAAAGCCAAATGCCAAATTGAGCTAAGAGATATTCAAGATGAGCAGTTAAAAACCCGGTGGCCGGAATCCGAAGAAGAGGCGGAAATTAGTCCGTTAGACGGTTTTTGTAGTTCGGTTTCGGTTTCGGATTTAAGTAGAGGAGATGGAGATAAGACTAAAGAGAAGATTTTTGGAGGAAGATTAGTACCAAAATGTCTTAAAAGGACAACTTCACTACCTGTTGATGCTATTGATTCTTCTTGAGTTAGTTTTGTTTTATTTGTTGTATACATATTATTGTTTGCTATTGTAAGGACTGTTGTAATACACAAGCATATACTTGAGAAATCCACTTTAATTATTTTGTGGTTATTTTCACAATAATATACTTAGTTAAACTTGAGAATCTTGTAACTTAAAAATTTTAAAACAAATTAACGATTTTCTTTTTAATAAACTTTGGAAGTTCCGGACTTTTGGCCCATAGTCTTCTCGGTGCCTGAAGCCGACTGTTGATAATATTTTTTAAAACATAAATCATTTCTTCCAAAAGATTTGAACTAGTGATCTTGAACACTCGTCGAAATATCTCAACCACTAGACCAAAGTCTATTAGTAAAATTAACGATTTTTCCCCGTCAAATATAGTAATTCGCACAATTTCTTAGTTCTCATATGCGATTAAAACCAATGATCAAGTCGTAATTAAAATTATGATTACCATGATAAATTAAAATTTTAATCTCCAATTGTTTTTAATCCTTAAATCGACTATATTTTAATTGTATATAAAGAATTAATCATAATATTTTAATATTTTAGTGTAAATTAACAATTAATTAGTGTGAAATACATATTCAAAAGATTATAAATTTGAAGAAAAATATTATGGGCTCTTATATTTATTTATTTTAATTTTTAACTAGTATAACAATTTGAAGTAAGCTTCTATTGGTGTTTTTTTTTTTGTAATTGAAAAGGTTTAATTTGGATACTTTGTTAGGTTTTTTGTTATCGAAGTTATAAATACAACTTTTTACGTAAAATTTTTATAAAAATAATGTAAAGTGAAAAATTAAAATGAAAAACAAATACGACAAGAGAGTCAATTATAAGTGTAACCCCACACCAGCACAATGCCATGTTCTATTGCCGACCAATCTACTTGAAATTTGGGTTTTTCACATGCATTTGTATTTATTTCATTTATTTATAAATCATATTATAAAAATATTTATTGTATATATACTAACATGGTTTGTTTGTCGTTACTATATGATTATTCTATAAATAGTTGGACATTTTTAATAAGACTTCTTTATTATTTTGTTTAAATATCTACACTAGAAAACGACCCGATTGGTTTATAATTTTGAATATATAGTAACAGAAAATAAAATCTCAAGCTTTATAATAAAAGTATTATTGTCAACCCATTTTTGTGTATATATTTTGGTATATGCAATTTATATTTTTACAAAAAATGGAAGATAGAAAAAATATCAATGGAGATCTACTAGATAAGAAGATAACAAAATTTGATTAGTGTAGTTGTTTTTTATTTTTTTGAAAATATTTTTATTTTTTTTATAATCGTGGTATTCAGAGCCACGAAGGATTCTAATTAGGTCCAAAGCATTCGCAATTGTCGAAAGTATCTAGGAGGGCTGCCAAAATTCACCTTATTTTAATTAACGGTAACCAGATTCGAACTCGGTGGCGGAACTCACATCCGTGAGCCTTTTACCACTAGAGATAGAAGTTCTGACTTTTTATAAATATTGTGGTTGTTAAATTAACGTTATTTAAATATGGGGCATTCTCAAAAATACCTCCAAAAATACCACACTCCCAAAAGTTCTAAAATATCACATTTTTTCCAAAATACCACAAAAATGTTTTTGTTCCAGAAATACCACAGAATTTGAAATAACTTTAAAACTTCAAATTTAAACCTTAAAACTCAAAAACTAAATCTTACCTCTTCAAAGCTAAACCCTAAACAAATCAACTAATGACATCCCTTGGAAATACAGTTCCGGCTAAATCATCCTCATAAGTACTCTGCACCCCAAACGGTGGGGACTCAAACCTATGAAATCCTAATGGTAAAGAAAAAATGTGGCTAGCTAAATTATCCGCTACTTTATTTGCCTCAAGAAAAATGTGAATGAATCTGACTATCCAGTCTCTTTTGATAAAGCCATGGCACAAACGCACCAGAAATGCCAATGTGAATGAATCTGACTATCCAGTCTCTAATTCCTGAGTTCAAGAATTCCACCACTAGCTTCGAATCTACTTCCATAATTACTCGCCTACAACCCTCCTCCCAAGCAATCCATAGGCCATAGTAAACCACCCAAAGCTCTGCCAATGGTACCAAGCACATACCTATATGTAGAGCAAAACCGCCATACCAAACCCCGTGACTATCCCGTAGGATTCCGCCTGCCGAAGCCATCCCTCTTGGACCTCTAACCGCATTATCCGAGTTCACTTTAACCCACCCTTCCTCCAGTTTGGTCCAACCAATCTCTAATTATAACCGAACGATCCAATAACTTAAATTTTTTTAAAAACAAAATTACATCCACATAATAAATCGTCATGTTTAAACTATAATCTAGTGAAAAATAATGAAAGTTACTAAACTATTTGCTCCTCAAAAATTAAAATGATGTATTACTTCAAATTCAAACTTGGAAATTTATAAACTTTAAGAAAATTCAATAAAAGTAAGCTAACAAAAAAAAATTCCAATAAAAAGAAAAAAAAAATGACAGGGACAAATGAAGAAATGAATTAGGTTGACGCAATAAAGAAGATAATAATAATTGTATCTTTTATATAAAAAATCTTTAAAAGCAAAAAAATCTTAATTTGATGACATGTGGGTATTGAATGTAAAGAGATTAACGTACTCTTTTTTGTACCCAACTCCACTTAAGTGCCAACCATTCTTCTCCAATCTTCTTCCATTTATTTTCTTGTCGGTCTTCAAATCTTTTCTTCAATAATTTCTTATTAAATTATTTAAAAATTCACATAATAATATTAAGTCCATTATTGTGCATATAATTGCAATAGGGTCGTTACCAGCAAATAGTAATAATTAAGTATATATAATTTTTATTCTTTTTTATAGGAATAATCACTTTTCTTTTCCTTTTTTTGATAAAGGACAATAACTTTTCTTCCCCAAAAGTTTAAAATAATTATTTGCATTGTTATATCACACAATTCTAATTATCAAATAACAAAGTAATATAGTTTTTTTTTTGATAAAGGGTTATATTTATTAGATCTAAAGATAACCTGATACATTCAAACAGCCCAAAAAAATAAAACATAGTAACATTCTAGAATATAAACTAATGATTTAGATTGGCATTTTACAAAACTCATTTGCACCCGGGCCCAAAAAAAAAAATGAAAACCCTAGAAACATTTAGAAAGAACCCCTAAAATTTTTGGCCGCCGCCGACGAATTGCGGATCCGCCGGGATTGAGATCTGGCGCCCCAACAACAGCTCCAAAATAGCAACGAGAAAACGTCGCTACCCACGCAGTCACCAATGTTTCGACAGAAGAAATATGCTGGTCGGCGGTTTGAAGCCACGGCGAATTGGGAGATGACAGAATAATTTTATAATGAGCTTAGAGACGAACCGGCTTGCACTTGGGGTTGGTTTGACGGCGAACCGGCACGAAGATCATCTCGAGGTTCCGCCTCTCTTGCCTTGCCGACTTCCAAGCCTCGCTGCAACGACGGATCTGGCTGGAGCCACTGCCAGAAGGGAGCTTCGTTGTGGGTTAGTGACGTCGTGAACCAAAAGAAAGGGAAAAACGAAGCACTAAAGTATGTAGAGAGAAAGAAGCTCAGGCGAGTTCGCCGCCGTTGGATTTTGTCAACGAGTTTAGGGGACGCGGTGCAAGAGGATACGGTTCGGTTGTGTTGGTGGAGGCTTGTCTGAAAGTTGATTCGCCACATATCTATGTTGGTTAAATAGAGAGAGTTGAGAGAAGACTTTTAGGAGAGTGAGAAAAAGTTACGGCAAAGTAATATAGACAACACTAAATTGATAACTACAATGTAATATTTTACTACAAAGAAAAAAATTGATAAACTAATAAAGATTGTATTTTAAGTAAATATTATTATACTCTTACATATAAGCCAAATATTATTATTATTCTATTTTGTAAAAACTTCAGGGTTTCTTAAAGTTAGTTATACTTAACTGAATTTAATAAACATAAATTAATGTCAACTACTAGCTATAACTCGGTAATTTTTGAACATTAAACAAACTTCATTTTGATTCATTTAACGTATTAATTAAATTAGTGAGTTTTTTCTATATATATTAGTTGTATAAAAGCTTTCTTTATGCTATTTTTCTTACAAGGATCTCATTGATCAATGTTTTACAATTACAATAAAGAGTAAAGGAGATTTCAACTAATATTTGGATTTGGTTAGATAACATTTCAAAAAGATACAAATCTAATTTGTAGATACAAATATACAAATCTTTTTGTACAAATATAAGAACAATGTAAATGTGATGACAAATTCTCTATTTGAGAACATCTAAACAAGAGAATAAGACATAATTCATATATTATTCCACATTTAGTAAATTATTTTAACAAATTAGTCTCATTTGAATTTGTACATGAACTTACCTCCATTTTGAAATCTTCACCAAAAATATAATTTTTCGAAACCTAACAAAAAATCAAATAATTTAATAACATATTTGTCTATCATTACCAACAAATTGAACTATCAATCTAACTAAACAACAAATATTAATCATCTTATGAAAAGTTAAACTGACATAAACTCGACATTTGAAGTATTCCAATAAGATTATAGTTTAAGTATATTGAATCCGGTAGATCAACTTCTTAAGATAATATATAACTCTCACCAATACTAGAAACCAAATTTCATGGAGTATTTTTGTTTTGTATTTACATCCAAATTAAATCGAGTTTCCTATACTTAAACATTGCACTCAAATTGCACACACAACTGTGTTACAATTAGTTGATTTACTTTCATTATATACAGTATAAAATGTGATTTTTGGTCTGATTGCTACTAAACAATGCAAACACCACATATTTATATATGATTTTAATCCAATATATATTTAGATCTTTCTTATACTTTTGTGTTGTGAACTTTTTTTTAGATTTTACGTTCTTATTATGAATTTTATTTAATGAACTATATAATAAATGAACTTTGTAAGTTAATAATATCATGGCCATGTAATTTAAATTTTTGTGATAATGTGGACATCTTAATAGGTGAAAAAACTCTCTCATTTTGAACCATATGTTTGGTTGAACACATACCAAATTACTAGAGCACAATAAAAAAACTTTATAGTATTAGATAAGATATTATATGGAAGTTATAATTAATCAATCCCTTAAAATTAATTGAGAAAAAAGATGGAAGTAACTTGTTTTTAACAACATAAATTAAGTGTTTGATAAATTCTTTGTAGAGAAATAATTACTTATAATTCTTAAAAATGTGGTCAAATATGAGAAATTTTGTAACTAGTTTTTATGTTCTATTTAAATAATTTTTTCAATGTGTGATTGAATATGAGAAATTTTATAACTGATTGTTATGTGCTATTTAAATATAAATTAAAGAAGTTCAGCTTGTCCTAAATATAGGAATTCATAAAGAATAGTTGACATTTATCATATACAAGATTAGATTAGGATTCACGTAATATGCGAGAAAAAGTAAATTATTTCAATATGAAAACTTATATGATTATATATTTTAATCGGCATTTAAATCAAAGTCTAGTTATTATTAGATTATATGTAAATCATAATTATAAGTATCTTTAATTAAATTATATTATAAAAATGATGATAAATAATTATCTATAAATTCAAAAGGCATACATATATAATATTATCATATAAAATTGAACATTAAAAGTGAATAAACATTAGTCTCTATAAGAATATATTTATTTTATGACAATGATTTTTTGTTATATTTTTAATAATTCTCTTATAAATAAAAACATGGTAATAAAAGTTAAAACGAATAAATTTCAAATTTGAAGAAACCAACTTAAGATAACAAAATGATTTTTTATTATAAAATAACAAACCTTTAACAAAATAATTAACAACAATATAATAGTCAAAATAATATTCTCTATATTTAAAATTAATATCAACATATGCTATGATTTTGTAGTTTGAAACAAAGATAAAATGTGTTTATATTTATTTACTTTTCAAATTTTATACTATTAATCTTCTTTATATTCCATTACTTTAATATTATAATTTAAATTTATTTATTTTTATCTCTAGTTATGATATCGTTAAAATTAATAATACCATATTGCAGTTTTTAGTCTCAAACAAACATAAAAAGTGTGTGTATATACTATTCAAATTTTATACTATTAATGTTTTAGACATTATATATTTTTGTTATTTTAATCATATAATTTATGTTTAAGTTAGGAATCAAATTTTGTTTGTTGTGATATTTTTTATTACGTAGTTTCCACTAAAAAAAACACTAGTTATTTTTTTTTTTGTTATCCTAAGTAATAAATTAACAATCAGAGAAAATTTTCATTAGTTTAAATTAAATATTACATTGATACATGTTATTATTTTAATTAGCAATAACACATGTCACAGTCCTTTGAATTATAATTTTGTTTATGTGTCGCACACACGTGAAACACGTTGTGCTTTATATAATAAAGCTAGGTAGTAATATGCGCAATGTGTAGGGTAAATTTTTCTTTTTTATATTGTAAAATTTAGTTAAGTTATTAATTATAAATGTAAGATTTGCTTTTGTGTTCATTTGTTTGTTTTGTATATGATATAATATGTGTATTGAGTAAGATAAACTAAATAAATGAACTATGTAATTCCACTATTTAAAATGTATGTTTTGATTTTTTGAATGATGTAATATGTGCACTCTATTAACGTTATGTGTATAAATGATCTTATTGAAGTCTTCTTATTTAGTTACAAATAAGATAACTACCACTATAATTATTTAATTTTTATTTTATTTATATTCAATTAGTACAAAACCATGAATATATTATGAAATAAAAATATTTTATTGAACTTTTTACATGTTATTTAAGATGTTTATCTGATTTATACAAACCCATGAATATTTAGAAAAATTAATAAAAACCTACAAAAATATTATTTTAAAATCAATTATCTTATTTAAGTTTTCATATTTAGCTACAAATAAGATTAACTACATTTTTAATATTTAATTTTCTCTTACAAATATTTATTTTAGTTATATTCGATTGATATAAATCCGTTAATATATTATGATTTTTTTTGAATTTTATAATATAATAAAAAAGTATTTATCTCTTTGATATAAACCCGTGAATAATTGGAAAAAATTAAAAAAACACGAAAATATTATTTTAAAATCAATTATCTTAAATGTTTAAGATGTTTATATAAATGTTTAACTTGCTATAATAAGTATTTAAATAATATTTAGCACTTTAATGAACTAGCCTGAATTTATAAGATAAAAATAAATAAACACTTAAATCACTTTTATGAAACCAAAATAATATTGACCACTTTCAATTTTTAATTTGTTTTTAATAAAAAAGTTAAACCTCGTTTTTATTAAAAAAAATTAAACCAAATATATTTTCACTATTTAGATGATGATTAAATCAAACACTCAAACTATTAATACAAATAATATTTATAACATTCAATTTATAAATTCAATTTTCAATAAAATTGAATTTAAATGAATATTATTTGTGTTTGGATCTCGATAAATTGGTTTCCTGCACTTACTGCACGAAAACTGGTGTGAGATTGAAACCAATACTTAAGCTCATAAATATAGGAGCTAGAAATGAAGAAAATTTCCATCAATTTTTGATGTGGGATCCTTGTTTTTATAAAGAATATTTATTCAAAGAAAATTTTCTTAATAATTAGAATATTAAATATTAAATGTAATTCAATTAGAATTTTCAATATTTTAGGTAACCGAATTTAAAGATAAAGAAATATTTTATTTTAAAATATATTTGTGTATTAGAAAGGTAAATTTTTTTAAAATATAAGTCAAAAATTTATATTTTAAAAATACGAAAATTATTTTAAAATCGATTATTTTATTTAAGTTATCATATTTAGCTACAAATAAGCTAACTACCATTGTTAATATTTAATTTCTCTAAATTTTTAGAAAGGTATGAAATGTTTTAGAGACACAATTAATGTTGTTACGATTTATAGAACAAATTATATATTAATGTTAATAAAATTTCCTAATCGGATATTTAGAAAACTAATCAAAGTTCAAATCACATCTTAATTTAAAATTTAAATATTTTGAATAATAATAATAAGACGATAATAGAAAAATATTACATATTAATGTTAATTAGATTTCTTAATAAGATTTCAGTTTATAAGTTCGATTTAATTGAAAATCGAATTTAACTGAATATTTTTTGGGTTTGGATCTCGATTTAATCGGTATTCTGCACAAAAATTAGTGTGAAGTTAAAACTAATCTTGATACATATATATAAGAGCTAGAAATAAATGAGATTTCTTTCAACTTCTGATATGAGATTTTGTACTTTTTTTTTATATAAAATAACCCATGAAATTTGAATTAAAATTTGGGCCAGAAATATATTATAATTTATTAAAATTTATGGAAACAATATATATATTAAAGCAAATAAATTTTTATAATTAAATATTTAAGAAAAATTTCAAAATAATTTGGTAAATACACATAAAAAATAATAATTAAAAAATAATAATTAGTGACTCATTCAGACATTTGTGGCTCGAAATATGATAAAATCATGATAGCCCACTGGGCTCTACTTAATATTTTCCAAATATTAATTAATCAAGCCTAAGACTCATTAACGGGCTAGTTTTAGTAAGCCCATATATAAAGTTAAGGCCCATAAAACTAAAAACAAAAGAAACCCTAAGAACTTTCACTTGGATATAAAAGCCTCCGTATTGCGTTTCGCGTCTCTTTCTTTCACCCCGAGCGGAAGAACTCAAGCTTGCGGCGATCTTCACTCTCTATCAATAGATCTCTGAGAAATCGCTACAATGGCGGAAAAAGCAGTTACCATCCGAACTCGGAAATTCATGACTAACAGACTTCTCTCCAGGAAGCAATTCGTGAGTTTCCATTGATTTCTCTATTGTTCATATCATATTCGTTGGGTTATAGAGAGTATAAACTTCTTTTTATCTGTTAGATTGTTTGTGATTGATGCTTAATAAGATGAATGATAATGGTTGATTTGAGAAGAGTGTGAATAATCTGAGTAATTTGCTTATAACTAATTTCCTTATAGCAAATGTTATAAACTCATAAACTGTTGATTTAGCTTAGTAATATAACTCATTTAGTGTTGATTTAGTAGTTTGAATCAAGATTTTGATGTATTATTAAGATTAGGTTGGATTTGAGTAATTTGTTTATAACTGATTTTTCTTATAGCAAGTGTTATAAACTCATAAACTGTTGATTTAGCTTAGTAATATTAACTCATTTAGTGTTGATTTAGTAGTTTCAATCAAGATTTTGGATTGAATTATTAAGATTAGGTTGGATTTGAGTAATTGGTATTTCACTGATTTTCCTTATAGCAAGTGTTATAAACTTATAAACTGTTGATTTAGCTTAGTAATCTTAACTCGTTTAGTGTTGAGTTAGTAGTTTCAATCAAGATTTTTGATGTATTGTTAAGATTAGGTTGGATTTGAGTAATTGGTATTTAACTGATTATCCTTATAGCAAGTGTTATAAACTCATAAACTGTTGATTCAGCTTAGTATTCTTAACTCATTTAGTGTTGATTTAGTAGCTTCAATCAAGATTTTGGATGAATTTTTAAGATTAGGTTGGATTTGAGTAATTGGTATTTAACTGATTTTCCTTATAGCAAGTGTTATAAACTCCTAAACTATTGATTTAGCTTAGTAATCTAACTCATTTAGTGTTGATTTAGTTAGTTTCAATCAAGATTTTTGGATGAATTACTAAGATTAAAGGTGGATTTGTGAATGTAGGTTATTGATGTTCTTCATCCTGGAAGAGCTAATGTTTCTAAGGTATGTGTGCTTTACTGTTAGTCCCTCTTTCTTCACCTATTTCTAAAGTAAGTGTTTTAACTCTAGAATTGGTTTTGAATCTACTTAAAAGGCTGAGCTTAAGGAGAAGTTAGCAAGGATGTATGAGGTCAAGGACCCAAATGCAATCTTTGTTTTCAAATTCAGAACCCATTTTGGAGGTGGTAAATCTTCTGGATTTGGATTGATCTATGATTCTGTCGAAAGTGCAAAGAAATTCGAACCCAAATATAGACTTATCAGGGTAAATTCTCTTCCCACGCTTGTTTTCGTCTTAAGTTGCTTCCTTTAAATGATCTAGCATAGAAAAGCTCTTATCTCTGGCCTTTTCGTCGGTTACAATCAGTAAAAGCTTTGTGTTATGTTATTTGCAGAATGGACTTGACACTAAGATTGAGAGATCAAGGAAACAAATGAAGGAAAGGAAGAATCGTGCGAAGAAAATCCGCGGTGTTAAGAAGGTAAGAATACTTGTTACCATTAACTCTATATGTGCATTATTGATTGTGGCTAAATCCTTATGAATCATTTTTTTTGTTCAATGTGTTTTATAGACAAAGGCTGGTGATCCTAAGAAGAAGTAAGATCCTTAAGACAGAATCTTCTTTGTTCAATCATCTTTTATGGTATTTGTCTTGTGATGATGTTAGATCTTATTTTCAAATAGACATGTGTACTAAAATATTGGCTTTTCCCCTTCATATTTTGTGGTTCACTCAATTTTTGTTTTTAAGTATTAGAGAATCATTATCTAAGGTTTTGTTGAATACAATTATTTAAAATTTCTAATTTGTTTCAACCATTATGAGCTAATAACTATAGTAGATAAAAGCATTTTTATAGTATTGTTGACAAACCAATAAAGTCTAAATGCTAAACAACAAAAGAATAAACCAATAGTTATACAAAACGCATAAACGTTAATGAATTTACAATAACTCATGTTATCTTGTCAATTTAGAGATATTTATCATTTTAGCTAGGCATTTTAGTTTACGATTCGTTGTTTTTTAGTTTTTCGGTTTATCTGTTTAATGAAAACTAAAACCATTCGATTTAAATTTCGGTTTAGTTTTGGTTTGGTTTTTTTGGTTTACAAAGAAAACCATAAAAACCGTAATAAAAATTAGTTTAATTTGGTTTGGTTTAAGTTTGAGTTTATATGTGATATATAAGACACTAGGATCAATATTAAATAAAAAGTGTGCATACAAAAATAATAGAAAACGTAAAAAATTTCAAAATACATTCTAAATATTCGAATCGAACCTATTAAAATTTAAGATAAATTTAAAAAATCGAAAAAAATTTATACCGTCATCAACCATTTGAAATAAAATAAAATAAAACGATTCATAAGTATATATGTTGTGTGTATCAATGTATGTGAACTAAAATAATTTTTTTATATAGTTAATTTGAAACCGAAAAAACCCGAACGGTTTTACGACTTTTAACCAAAACCAAAATATATAACCTAACGAGTTTTTAAATAAGACCAAAACCTAACCCGAATCACTTAATTACGGTTTTGGTTTTTTTGGTTATAGTTTTTCCCCAATCATTATCCAAAATAAAAAATAAAAAATATTAGACATGATTTGTAGTAGGGCTGGGAATATAAACCGGACTACAATTTTTGAACCGAATCGAATCGAGATTTTCTGAACCGAATCGAACCGATAACCGATCGATTTATTTTTTTATTTGTTCTTTCTTGAAAAAACCAAAAAACAAAAAAAAACAAAAAAAACCAAACCGAATTAACCAAAAAAACGAAAAAACACCAAAACTTAACCGAAAATTAATCAAATAAACCAAAATTTTAAAAAAACGAACCGAATAAACTGATTTCCGAACGGAACCAAAATTTTATTCAGTTTAGTTCAGTACACAAATCCAAAAAACGAAATAACCAAAAACCAAAATTTTAGATCCGAACCGACCCGATTCTCAGCCCTAATTTGTAGTGTTGCTGATATTCACTTGAATTTATATCTAAACACACCCCTATAATATATAAATGTATGTTGTTGACATTAACCAATTTTTTAAAAACATGTTTTGAGATGCAAAACGCTCACTCGCGTTTAGAAAACGCTTTTATATTAGCGTTTGGAAATTTTTTGGGTTAGGACCGAGAGGTGCGTGTAGGAGTGGATGACCACCACCACTACTACTTGGGACTCGTCGTACAAACGTTAACTATGCTAAATACCAAAACTACCCCTGGCTCCTAACCACTCAATCTCAAGCCATACCAATCCTCTTCTCTCTCTCTAGATCTCGATCTCGATCGCATCGGAGCGTAACGATTCAGATCTTGAAGATGAAATCTGATGATCGTGATGCTCTTTTCTCTTTGGAATCACCAGATCTGGAAGAAGTAGGTGTAGATGTAGATGGAGATGTAGATGGAGATGGAGAAGGAGGAGAATCTGATACTGATGATGATGTTGTTTTACCAGAAACGAATGATGATCCTGAAGAAGAAGAAGATCTGAATTCTCCAACTACTTCATCTCTCGCTATTGTTTCTGCTGTCTCTAAAACAACTTCGATCGTTTCTGGAACGATGATGAAATGTTCAACAGGTACTGTAACCGTTGCTCTTCCTGCTGGATCTGCTGTTCCTGTTTCTGTAATTCCTGTTGATTCTGATCCAAAATGGCATCGTATGACTGAAATTGTTCATCAGAGACCACCTATTGATGATTCTAGACGTCTTTTTCAAAGGTTATGGACAGATGAAGATGAGATTGAACTTCTTCGTGGTTTTCTTGATTATGTTATGAATCATCGAGGTAATAGCTCACATCCACCTGATACAGCTCCGTTTTATGAACAGATTAAATCGAAATTACAACTTGATTTTAATAAGAATCAACTTGTTGAGAAGTTAAGGAGATTGAAGAAGAAGTATAGAAATGTTATGAGTAAATTCAGTTCAGGTAAAGAAGTATTCTTCAAAAGTCCTCATGATCAAGCTACTTTTGAGATTTCTAGGAAAATATGGAATCAAACTGGGAAAATCATTGGATTTGAAGATTTTGAAGAAACTAATAACAATCATCACAACAACAACAACAATGGTAACTTTAACAGTCCTACAATGGAGATTGATTCGGAAAACGGAATCGAAAAGAGATTGAATTTGAGTAGTAGTAGTGGATCAAGAAAAAGATCAAGATCAAGAATTGGGAAGATTGAAGAAGATCATAATAACAACAACAAAACTTCTGATGTTCAAATACCAAATGTAACTAACAATGTTAACCTCAATGAAGCTGCAACATCTACTACTAATATTGGAGGTTTGATTGAAGAAACTGTAAGAAATTGTGTAACTCCATTGATTAAAGAGATGATGAATGGAACAACAAGTATGATGATGGCTGCAATGGGAGGTGGTAGTGGTGGTAATGGTGTTTATGGTCATGGTTTAGGTTCATTAAACCCTATCTTTACACGGCCGATGAATCTCGCCGGAGGAAACAAGGCGGTGATGGATGAACGGTGGAGGAAACAACAGATTCTTGAATTAGAAGTGTATTCAAGAAGATTAGAATTGGTTCAAGAACAAATCAGAGCAACATTGAATGAGTTGAAAAGTGGATGATGATGATGATGATGATTGATTGATGCAAAGAGATGAAATAAATCAACAAAAAAACAAGTAAGATTTTTATTAACCTTTGTCTGGTTTGTGTGTGTGGTGAGTATAGTAGAAGATTTGATTTTTTTTTTTTTAAGTTATGAAATTGGTAAGGTATTGTGATATTTTTCATTAGTTTTTTTTTATTATTATTATGTTTTTTTTTTTATTTGTGTCAATAGGGATGAGGGGGTTTGTGTATAACCTTTGTATTAGATTATTATTATAGTTTATAAATAACAAACAGATGTCTAGCTATTTTTATTTTATTTTTTTAAGTTGAAAAAGTAATATTGTGATCTTTGTGTGCTAATCTTTGTCTAATAAAATATATATTATATTAAAATTTATAAAAATTCTTTGAAATACCATAAAAAAAAATTCAAATTCCAAAAATACCGCATTTTCAAAATTTTTTAAAATATCACATTCTTAAATATTCCAAAAATACCACAAATATAAAAAAGTCAATTTTAAAGGTTTATAATATAAAATTTTGGGTTTGAGTTTACTAAATAGAGTTTAGGGTTTTAGCTTTAAAAGAGGTAAAATGTGGTTTTGGGGTTTTGTGGTTTAAATTTGAAGTTTGAAAGTTATTTCAAATTTTGTGATATTTTTGGAAAAAAACATTTTTATTATAATTTTTAAAATTTTTTAAAACTTTTAAGATTGTATAGTATTTTTGAAATAAATCTAGTTTTTTTGTACTATTTTAAAAAATGCGCCTTAAATTCATAAGGTAAATTAAGTTACAGCCTTGATTATCATTTTTGGTACCAACAATCCACTATTTTTGTTGTTGTTGTTGTCAAATCCACTATTTTTTAGTCAATGTGGGTTACTTGTCTATTATATTTT
>OVBE01003096.1:0-28054 GCA_900406425.1 Iberis pinnata
ACATCATTAACCATTTGAACCGTAGCTGCCCCAACATCTAATTCCGTTCTAGGTGCCGCAACATCTAATTCCGTTCTAGATTCCTCTATCCTATCTGTCATTGAAATGCTACCACTACTACTAGCAATAATATGATCAGGTCGTTCTCCATGTAAGTACCAAACCTTATAACTCGGCAAAAAAAACCATTAATATACAAATGATTCCATACTATTTCTATCCTAACATGATGATTATTCCGACATAAAGAACATGGACATGTTAACTTATGACTGTTGCCCCGAGGTTGTCGACACGCTAATTTCATGAATTCCATGACACCATTCGCATATTCCTCATTCAAAATATTTGTTTCCGGATTCACCCTCTCACCATCTATCCACGATCGAAAATAAGGAAGACTAGACATTTTATAACTATAAATTTTGAGAATTTGTGTGAGAAGTGATAAGTGAAGGTGTTCTGGTTATATAGAAAAATTTTCCAACGGAAATTGTGACAGAAATTTCCGTCAGAAATATGGAATATATCCGTTGGTAACAGCTAGTATAACGGATAGATTATATCGGTCATAATTTCCGACAGTTTTAAACATATTCATGACGGAATATATCCGTCAGAAATTAGTGATGGAAATTTCCGTCACGAATTTCCAACGGAATATATTTCCGTCACTAATTTCCAACAGAATTTTAGTCCGTCACGAATTACCAACGGTTTTTATTTCCGTCATTTTTTCCGTCGGAAATTTCCAACGGATTTTTTCCGTCACGAATTTCTGTCAGGAATTCCCTTCTTTTCTTGTAGTGCAGGTCATATCACTTGCACGCCATTAAGAGAGTTCTTTGGTATCTAATAGAGACTCAAACAAATGATATACTGCTCTAGAAGAAAAGGCAACCACATTTACATAAATACTTATATGTTGATTGAGCATAACACTCTGATGGCTATGTTTCCACTAATACATACGTCATGTACCATGGTAGCCAAATAAGTTTCCTGGTCTTCCAATGAGGAGTACGAAATAGCTCGGTCATCAACAGAGGTGGAGTACAAGGCAGGTGCGAATGCAAATTCTATGCTACGATGGATAAGTTCACTTCTTACTAAGCTCGACACACTTTCTCAAAACCATTGGTCATCGACTGCAACAATATCAGAACAACCTATGTTTACACTAATTTAGCCACTCACACATGAAACATGTTGTATAACCTTACAAATAGGAACAAATAAAGAAAGCTATGAAAAATGATTAACGCACATACTCTACATTCTAGGGTTTCTATATTGGTAGATGTGTTAAAAATAATAAAACCTTAAAGCTTCTTATATAAGCCCCAAATCTCAATCCCATTAGAAAACTTAAAATAGATTTTTTTCCTAAACTAGATTATACCGTACCTCGAAGATCTTATGTTATATTATAACAAACTTCACTTTTACATAAAAAATCTCTTCAAATTCATATTTGCCCACTTATCTAGTTTTAGGGGAATCTTACTTCTTTTAGCAACTTAAGAAATGGAGTATGTCCAAATAATGCTTGAACTTTTCCCAGGTGACTGGCTTGGTTTCTCCAACGTATGCACATTTTCCAGCATAACTTCATCTAAAGCTAAAAGTTTTCTAATTCTATGAAACTTCACATATCTATGCTTCGTTCTTGCATGATACACCTGATTTTTGCCAATAGAGCACGTTGACTATCACAGTGTCGCTGACAACCACCTTATTCCTCACCCAACTCTTTTGCTAGTCCTTTTACTCGTTATGCCTCTTTGGTTGCTTATCTTATAGTCATGTATTCAGCTTTAGTGGTATACATTGCAACAACAGATTGTAACACAAATAAATCTCCAACAAATAGAGCCTCCTACAAGAGGATAAACATATCATGTAGTATATTTTATGTTGTCTAGATCACCTGCATAATCCAAATCAACATATCTCACTATTGAACCACACTTTTGACCTCCAAACATTAGCCCATAGTCAGTTGTACATGTCAAATACCTGATAATCCACTTCACCGCGTTCCATTGTTCTTTTTCATGATTAGACAAGTACTTGTTTACTTGACTAATAGCTTGTGCTAGATCGAGTCTAGTGAAACTTCGGCCACATCATTTTTTAGCCAATTCAATTAAACCTTTTAATATTATTTATGTCATATTATAACAAAACACATTGTGATTGACTGTTTATCTACAAACAAAAGTAATATAAAATCCTATGCATAGCTCATGTTTTGAGTCATGATAAACTCGCAAACACACTAACGAAACATTTACCACAAACCATATTTCAAATGTTAATAACCAAGATAGTATCACTATATATTAAGGGGGAGTTATTATGGTAAAGCATCAATCATATCATCTCAATAAGTAAACACAATACTCTGTTCAAAGATACATACATCAATATTTTAATGTGTATTAACCTAGTTATAGCTCTACACATTCCTCTGTAAATTGTCCTTTTAGTCTAAGATAGTGCCCTCACCCTACAAACTTGTATTTAACATCAACGTTCTAATTAAGATACAGACTATATAAATTCAAATGTTACTTTGAGTGTTTGGTATATGATCTTATATGACATATGGAGTGATTATTTTTCTAGTATTTATTTCCAATAATCGTTGATTTCAGGGATGGAAAGGGGATCATGTGTCACAAAAAAGATATTGGATAGGCCAATATGGAAGACAATATTATTATTTTCAACCTGTCCCATCCAATTATGCCTCTCCACTACCTTAATTGTTCACATACAACTTAATTACGAACGTACGTACACATACACATCATTAAATCATATAGAATAACAATTCAAGTATATTAAATAATTTCTAGGTGTGAGTATGATAATTTGAGGTTTAGAACGGATTCGGATATTCTGAATTTTAGTAAATTGGAGTTGATTTTATGAATTGATTTGATTGACATCGTGGTGTTATTTGCCATGAAATATTGTGAGTTCTTTGAGAATATTAATTTTAGTATTTACAATTTCTCCCTAAAAAAGTAAAACTTTAGAAATTCAAATGGTTAGCTTATTGGGTCTCAGTATATTTATGAAAGTCGTTAATTGATGGATTCTATAATGTCGGAGAACCAAACTGCTTTTATCCAGGGTCGATTGATCACGGAAAATGTTCTACTTTCACACGAGCTCCTACATTCATTAGGCTAAAGAGACTATTTATGGCGTATAAACTTGATATAAGTAAATCCTACAATCGAGTCAATTGGACCTATCTCCAAAAATTACTTCTGGAACTAGGCTTTTGTGAAAGATTGATGTCTTGAGTGATGTATTGTGTTACTACAACTATTTATTTTATAATCATCATTGGGACACCCTATGGTCATATCAAACCATCTAAGGGACTTTGGTAGGGTGATCCTTTATCTCCGTACTTATATTTGTTTGTCACACAAGGATTGTCACATTTGCTATGGAAATTATTGATACCAGGTTTAGCACATGCCCAAAAGCCCATTTCAGCTGAAAGCCCAGGTGGGCGACGACTTGAAGAATCCAAGGCGACCTAGAAGACTTGAAGCTAAGTTGGGCCGATCTGACGAGCTGGGCCTTCTAGATCAAAGCCCATTAGGTCAAAACATGTAATTAGGGTTTTAGGCATGTATTCTTACTATAAATACCCATGTAATTATTTTAAAAAGGCTATATGAAATTCTTCTTGAGATCACATAAGCTTAAACCCACAAGATCAAAGACATAACCTAATTGTTTAGTCTTGATTCAACAGTTGGCGCCGACTGTGGGGACATCTAGCTAGACGATCTTACAATCTCTTTTACAGGAAAAAATCAATCAGAGCAATGACCACGAGATTAATCGAAAAAGCACCAAACGTATCCATCGCTGATGCGGGAAACAGAGACAATCAAATCGACGTAACAGGATCATAACGCGAAGACGAGATCCCCGAGATAACCATGCAGGAAATATTGAACTAGATGAACGAGCATAAGGCAGAAACCGCTAAACTCACATTGGAATCACAGAACCTAAGGGCGCAGCTGGAAGGTATCACCGCCTCCACAAAAGAAAAGGATGCGCACACCGTGAACTGAGATTTGTTCGGAGCATCCCAGCAGACACCGGAAACGGCAGCTGGACATCGAGGCCGACCTGACTACGTTAACATAGTGAGATTCAAAAGCACAACTAAGGATGCTGAACTCCAAAACATCCGTGACCAATTTAAATTAATGAGCTCGCAGGTACATCAAGCCATCAGCTTGGCTCCCAACATTCTTCGTGCCATAGAAGAGACACAAAGAAACCATTCTCTAGGAGGGTCATCAAGGTCGCAGTTCGGCACTCTACTAAGATCAAGTTCGCAGGATATGATGGTAGGAGCGATTCGGTCCAGTACCTAACGGCTTTCACCATCGCCATGGCACGAGCTCAGTTCTCCGCAGAAGAATGAGATGCAGGTTTGTGCCAACTCTTTATTGAAATTTATCAGGATCAGCGCTGGATTGGTTCTCCCGTTTAGAACCTAGAACAGTCAACAGCTTTCAGCAACTTTCAACCGTAATCATCAAGCATTACTCAATGTACATTGCGAAGAATTTTTTGACAACCGACCTATGAACGCTATCTCAGCAGGAGGGTGAATCATTAAAGGATTTCATTGACAGGTTCAAGGGAGTTGTAGCTCGGATAGTAATTAATGATATGGGAGAAATCGCCGCTCTACAAAAATCTCTTTGGTTTAATTGAAGGTTTAAGGATGAATTACTCATCAACCCACCACAAACACTAGAAAACGCACTCCAGAGAGCCAACAAATTCATCAAAATAGAGGAGGAACATGCTGTAAAGTCTAAAAAACATCACGTCGTGAAACCAAGCCGAGATAAGGACGAGATTTCTCGGGGACCTAGGCAGAACTACTCAAGAGACAGGCGAGGTCGCGCCACTGCGTGATCATCGAAAGCGAGAAAACCACCGACGAACCTCCACCCTCTGACAACGACCCAGAAGCACTGTGATTTCCACAAACGAAGCGGGCACAAAACCGCAGACTGTCGTCACTTTAAGGATGGTGAGATTAATACTAACAGAAGTAGATACAACAATCGAAGACGAAGCGGGAACTCGTGGCATAATTCAGCCACAAAGGACAAAGCCCACCACGTTAGCACAGTTCGGGAAAAGAGCTCACATACAATCGACGATATGAAACTCCCCACTCGAACTCGAGATCGTAGCCCAGATGATCGAGCTACGGAAGGATCACTACCAAGAAAACGAGTCAACGTGATCATGGGTGGCTTAACTTCCTGCAATAATTCGATGAGATCTATCTGAAACTCCGAACGACGAGCTGTTACTGCATAAAAGGAACAAATAGACATTACGCCGACCTCCCAGCCGCTTGAGTTTGGGGATGCCGTCCTAAAATAATTGTGTCAACCCCACAACGAGTTCCTAGTTATCGAGCTGGTCATCGCAAATACGGAGGTAGCTAGAATACTAGTCGATACATGAAGCTCAGTGGATATAATTTTTAAAGAAACTCTAGACAACATGGGAATCAACGACGACCTTATGAAAGACGGCAACAAAACACTCACAGGTTTCAGTGGCGAAACGGTCTCTTCCACCAGAATGATCAAGTTGGCCGTTCAAGCTGGGGGTTCCACCCAAATGGTTAAATTTGTCGTAATGGAATAGAACTCAGCGTTCAATGTAATCTTAGGTACACCATGGCTTTATTCTATGAAGGAAGCAGTATTGACCTACCACCAGTGTATCAAATTCTCAACAAGAAGGGGAACATGGACGATTAGGGGAAATCAACGCGTAGCTTCGACCTGTTTTCTAACAGAACAACGTATGCGAACATTGTAGGTATCGAAGAAAACCGAAGGCTTTTAGCCGACCTATAACTCTACACCAGAGTTAGACAAAGTCGAACAAATCAGTATTCACACCGAGCACCCGAACCGTACTACAGGATTCGGGAAAGAGCTGGCCAAAAACATCAAAGTTAAATTAATCTCGCTCTAAGGACGAACGCCAGCACTTTCGCCTAGACCATCGATGACATGAAGGGAATTGACTCTTCAATCACTTGTCATGAGCTAAACGTCGACCCAACCTACTAGCCAATAAAGCAAAAACGTCGCAAACTAGGAACGGAAAGCAGTTAATGACAAGGTAGAAAAACTTCTGAAAGCCGGTTCAATCGCTAAGGTCAGATTCCCATAATGGCTGGCTAACCTAGTCGTTGTCAAAAAGAAGAACGTCAAATGGTGCGTATGCGTCGATTTCACCAATCTCAACAAGGCGTGCCCCAAAGACAGATTTCCCTTACCTCACATAGACAGGCTTGTACAAGCCACATCAGGCGACAAGCTCCTATCTTTTATGGATGCTTAAAGGATATAACCAGATTATGATGCATCATGCAGATCGGGAAAAAACGGCCTTCATCACTGACAGGGGAACCTACTGCTACAAGGGCATGCCCTTCAGACTCAAAAACGCAGGAGCCACCTACCAACGCCTGGTGAAAAAAATGTTCGCTAACAAGATCGGCTAGTCCATGGAACTTTACATCGACGACATGTTGGTTATATCCACCGAGGCTAAAGACTGATGGCTCTGAATTTTCATGGATTTTACATATCAATTAGCATCAATTTTGAGGTCTAAAAGTGTGCATACATCACATTTATAGTTGATTTTAGTAAGTTTATGATTTTTAGGACTTTTGCATTATAATTTGCATATTCATATATTTTGGAGATTTTTCAGGACTTTCAAGAGTTTTCGGGAAGGATTTGTGAGATTTCAGAAAAGCAGCACTTAACATTGAAAGGAGCAACACTTAGCATGGAATGGACAGGATCTATCCCAGCACCTACCTGGAGCAAGCACTTCTGTATCAAGTCCAGATCGATCCTAACACCAAGCTTCTGGATCGATCTGCACTTTATCCAGATCGATCCTACACTTACTTCAGAGCGATCCCGTACTCTATTCAGATCAATCTCAGATCGATCCCATGACAACATGGATCGATCTCCACCTTTACCTCGATCGATCTCTCTCTCTCTCATTCAAGGAAATTTGTGAAGTCTCAGACGAAGCGAGGGAAGTGCATGAAATTGAAGCAAGACTAAGAAGGAAGCAAGGAAAAATCGATCCCACCCTTTGTCTGGATCGATCTCAGGTACTCAATGCCTGGATCGATCCCACTCTCAGACGCATCTCAGTTGGATCGATCTCGTTCAAGCGTTTTCAGCTTGGATCGATCACGCACTTAACAACCCAAAGTCAAACACGCTCCAACCCGACCAACTCAAATTTGGATAGCACCTGAACCAAGGCCCAAGATCCAAGACAATGATTAGCTTTTTGTGTTTAGTGCGAATTAGGGCTTCTCTGAACACTATTAAAGCCCTAATTTGCCTCCATTTGCAACAAGCTTAGTTTTTCTTTCCTTTTTAGGTTTTAGTCTTAGGTTTTATTTTCCTTTGTTTTTCTTCATGTTCTTTGTGTAAAAACCAGATTTCTTTCAAGTATTAAGTTAATCTCCTGTTTTTTCCTTTGATTTCTTGCTTAGCTTTAGGTTGTTGTTTAGTTTGTGCATCTCTATTTTTCATTTTAAAGCTTTAATCTCCTGTTTTAAGTTTGTGCTTCATCTTTTTACTATTTTATTGTTGTTCTTCATTTCTGGGTTTGTGTTCTTGTTGTTCTTCATATGTTCTTCTTAGATCTGCATGTTTAGCTTTAAGGTTATACTTTCTGTTTCCTTTCCTTCTGTTCCCATGAGTAGTGAGTAGCTCACTAAGTTCTTGAGGATGGGGGTAGACTAGGGTTGATGTTCTGGGTTTACCTTAGTACCTAAGTTGTTTGTTATTATATCCCTTCTGTTTCACCTGTTCGTAATGCTGATTGGATTTCTACCCGGAAGGGACTGAAAACCCGCCGTTAGGCCCTTCAACACCGTAAGGTGAGTCATTGAAGGTGTCCTGAGCTAGGTGATTTCAGGGATTTGTTTTCCCCTTTTAAGGAATTAGATGTTTGGGAGGCTTATTAACTATAGTAGTTGTTGTTCATGCCTGCTAGGTAGTCACCGTCTATGACGGCAGTTGAGTCTGTGACTGCTTTGCTTGTGATTGACTGCCAAGGACTTGGAATTGATCGTTTATGTTGCTACTGTTTAGGGGTTAGCTCATTGTATGAGGTATGTTAGGTACGTAGGTAGCCTATGATGGATCCTTAGTCAATTATCCTTTGTCCTCAAAATCTGCTTTACATTGCTTACATCTTCACCATCCTTGTTTTTACTGTGTTTTTACATTTGACCCTTTTATGCTTCTTTTTATGTGTATGCATTTTATGTTCATTGCACTTAGGACCTCTTAGCAAACAACCCCTTTTTAACACTTAGCTTGACTTTAAAGCATGCATTGCATCCAGATTGTTTAGTACATTCCCATTATGGATTGACAACCCATCTATACTACAACGATGGGTAATTGATACCTAATAGGACCAAAAAATCCTACTATCAATTTGGCGCCGTTGCCATTTGGGATTTATTACTACATTCTGGATTTTGGGTCTTTTCAGATCAAGCTTCTTTTACATTTTTACTTACTCGTCTACCTTTGTTTGCTTTGTTTTCAGGTACCTGCTTAGTAGTGTATGAACCTGAGAAGCAGAGGACCAACTGACTTACTTCCACTCGTTGACGACATAAGAGCTCTTGAACGAGAACACTCTCGAGCAAGACGTGAACACGAACATGCAGATCACTTGAGAAGGTTGAACTTACAATTGGCAGACAACGTTGACAGGGACAACCAGAACACTATAGGTAATGGTGACAATCCCAACACTAACACCATCAGACATGAAATCAATCCACCTGCAGTTCAGAACAACAACTTCAAGATCAAGCATAGTCTCGTTGCTATGGTGCAAGGCAACAAGTTCCAAGGACTACCCATGGAAGATCCACTTGATCACCTTGATGAGTTCGACAGGTTCTGCAGTCTCACGAAGATTAACGGTGTGAATGAAGACGCTTTCAAGCTACGCTTCTTCCCATTCTCTTTGGGGGAGAAGGCACATCAGTGGGAGAAGCGACATCTCCGGGTTTGCAAGTATGCATTCCTTTCAAGAACGCATTTCTTGCAAAGTTCTTCTGAACTACCAGAATAGCACGCTTGAGAAACGACATCTCCGGGTTTGCACAGAAGAACGTTGAAACCTTTTCTGAAGCATGGGAGAGATTCAAAAACTACACTATGCACCCCATCATGGTTTCAACAAGGATTCCTTACTCAGCACACTCTACAGAGGTGCCTTGCCTAAGATCTGAATGTTGCTGGATACTGCAAGTAATGGGAACTTCCTCAACAAGAGCGTTGATGACGGATGGGAGTTGGTTGAGAACCTTGCCCAATCTGATGGGATTTAAAGTCAGGATTACGACATAACACCTTGCAGTAGTTCTACTTCTGATGATAGCACTAAGAAGGAGATCAAGGCACTGAATGAGAACAACTCCGGATTCAAGCTGCCGAAGCTCAACAACAAGAAGAAATGTGCTATGTGCAGAACCAAGGGGGTTACAAGAAAGGGTACTTCAACTACTCTAATAACCCTGGTCTTTATTACAGAAGCAACAACGTTTCTAATCCTCAAGATCAAGTGTACCCACCTCAACAGCAGAAGAACTGTCAACCCTTCAACAAATTCAACCAGAACAGAGGTTACTACCCAAAGCAGCAACAACAAAATGGTTTTCAACAACCACAACAACAACAACTTACTGGTTTACCTCCTGGTTTCTCTTCTAACCAACCTCCTGCTCAACCCTTCAACATTGAAGCTATGTTACAACAACTTCTTCAAGGTCAAGCTACTTATGCTATGGAGAATCAAAGAAGTTCGGTGAACTCCAACACAAGATGGATACATCCTTCAGTGCAATCTACTCAAAGATAGACAATCTCACCTCCAGGGTCACAACTCTTGAAGGAAAAAGCGCATCCACTTCAATTTCTGCGAATGGTCATCTACCAGGAAAATCTGTGCAGAATCCAAAGGATTACGCCAACATCAATGTCGTCTATCTTGACAAGATGTCTTCTAACACTGCTCCAACTTACCCTCTTATATACACTGAGGACAGTGTGGATCTAGTTGGGGGGGGGTCGTGTTTAAACAAAGCTGAAGAAGATGAACCTGCATTAATTGATTCACATAATCCATTGCAATCTCCACCAGAAGTGATCATTGAACCATCTCTTGCTGAACAACAGAAGGAAGCACCCTTTATTCCACCACCATATGTTCCAAGGCTACCTTTCTCTTCCATATTCAAGAAAGAAATTATGGCCAAATACACTAAGGTTTTTGCGAAATCCATGAAGGAATAAGTAACTCAAGAAGAGGTGGAACCACCTGAAGAACGCAATTCCCTGATAACGACAAAGCAAGAAGACCCTAGTTCGTTCACATTACGTTATTCACTAGGAACCTTCACTTTTGATGAATGCCTTCGTGAGCTGGGAGCTTCCGTCAACCTTATGACTATGTCCACTTCCGAAAAGCTAGGATTGGATGAGTTTAAGACTTCAAATATAAATTTTTTGATGGCGGACAGGTCAGTTACACATCGTGTTGGCATATTGGAGAGCTTACCTATCAAGATCAAGAATGTAACAATACTCACAGGCTTTATGGTATTGAAGATGGATGAAGAGACTAAGGATCCATTGATCTTCCGAAGATCTTTCCTAGTACGGTTGGAGCTGTAATCAACATCAAGAAGGGTCGCATAAAGCTGAGCATAGGGAGAGGACCAAAGATGATCTTCAACATCAAGACTAAACCCAAGGACCTCACTGACCAAAGTCAGCTGGTATCAGAGAAGGAACTAAATGAAGACAATCCGAAGAATGGGTACTCAAGCGTTGAAGCAGTTGAAGATGGATTGGAAAAGGAACCAACTAAGTCTGGAATGCACTATGAAGTCTTCAAGCCCGTTAAAGAACCGGATAAAGAAGTTCCAAAGGAGTTAGAAGAAATCAGGACATTGGAAATGTCCAAAGGTGGAGTCAACCTTAAAGATTTGGGAAAAGGAATTTCTGAGTTCAAACTTCAACTTGAACGTGTGCCACCTCTTACCTTCAAACATTCCAATCTCTGAAAAATACTAGGAGCCTCAAAACCAAACCTTGGAAATCAAGAATAGAGACCAAGTGTTCTTACTCAACAAAGGGTTCAAGTATTATCTTGGAAATGTGGATCCAGTGTGTCCTAAAACCTTCATAATCAAGGAAGTACTTTCTGAGGAAGACATCATACTTGCTGTAGAAGTTGATGAAAAACAAAAGCTGAACTCCAAAGTTGAAAAGAACTATGAAAAAGGAGCCTTTTCAGAGAAGACCTCTGTTTTCTTCAGAGAACCGTCTCGGGGTCGTTAATCCTAAAAACAGGAAGTCAAGCTTAGTGACTTAAAGCAAGCTCACTTGGGAGGAAGTCTCATGTCTATCTTTCTATATATTTCAATTTCAATGTTTTTAAATTTAAGTACTTGATTTAATGCGTTTTAGTTTTATCTTGTTTTTGGTAGCTTTAGGTACTTACGGATTGAGTTTCGGGAATTTTGCAATGAGAAAAGAGATGGGACATGGGGGATATGCATTTTCAACATGTTGATCAAATGAGAGGTCGTCCGGATCAATGCGTTTTCCACAAGCTAGATCGATCCACGCTTGCGAAAGGATCGATCCAAACTAACGCCGGGATCGATCTAATTATTTAACATTAGATCAATCATGATCGTTCCACTCTCAATGTTGGGATCGATCCCATGCACAACATATGATCGATCTAATTGGTCTGTAATTAATTCCAAGATCGATCCAAGGAGCAAACGTGATCGATCCAAATGCTCAACACACGATCAATCCAAGACATGTTCGGGATCGATCCGCACACTAACACCAGGATCGATCCATATGCTAAAACTGTCATCGAACCGGCTAATGAAGTTGCAATAAACCCGAGCAAACAAGCACATTCGAACCAAAAGAAGTGTTGATTTTGACCAAGGCATCTCTAAAAGACAAAGATACACCTCCATTGCCCACTTGCCCACTTGCATCCTTTTACCCCAAGGACAAAAGATCACTTCCATCCCCCATCATCTCTCTTACACAACCACTACTAAGGGAGGTGACCACTCAAGCTTTCTAAGATTTCCTTACACACCCACACCCCAATGTTCTCTCTTGAATCCTCCTCCACATACACCATCTTTACTCATCTACAACAACTTCCCACTCACTACCACCTCCTCCAAATCACCAATGGGTCTATATAAAGGGAGTATCACTCTTTCCTTAACTCATCAACTTCACAATTTTCTCAAAATTTTTTTTTTTTTGGTTCCCCTAAGACATTTCAAAAAGTAGCTTTGCTCTCAAGGAGATTTCTCAACAAGATCTAACATTTCAAAAATCGGTTTCACTCCTTCTCCTTTTTGAACTTTCATCTTTAAAATTACAAAATCGGTTTAAACTTAAGTTTTGCAAAAAATTGTTTCATGCCTTTATGATTAAAAACGTTTTGGTTAAACCAATCTCATGCTTGTAAAAATCGATTAGCTCTAAGGATAAAGAAGAAGTGATTAAACCATGAATTTAACTTGTTGTTTGTTTGAGAATGCATATGTAGCACTTGTCGCACTCTTTAAGCGCTTGAAAAAAACTAACACATTATCGCTTCTATGTTGCCCTTTTAGGAACACAATGCCATGCAACCATCAAGCGAGACATTCGGTTGAAGAAATCTATGTGGAGTTGATGCAACTGGACTTCTCGGGGTCAACGTTTCTCGATATCGAGACCCTGAACACTCTTGACATCCAACAAGAGGTCCAAGACATGTTGGGGAAGATGATGATATCAACCATGGTGATTCATAATCATGAAGCATATAGGGAGGAAACTTGCATGTTCCTTGCATCCCAAGAGGTCGCCTACTGTTTTGACGATGATGCCATTGATGACACTTTTGGAGGTGTTATAACTTTCAAAATGTTGGATGGGGAAACAAAGAGAGTCACTTTCGGGGACCTATGGGAAATCTACGGTTTTATGTGGCTGAAGTATCAACCAAATCATTTCGAAATTGCTGAGGAGGAAGTGGAGTTCGTTTGGAATAAGATACCAGTGGATGATTTTCGACACAGACAAACAAAAAGGTCTAGCATCCGCCACCCAGCCGTTAGATACGTACAACAGATTGATGAATCCTCATGGATTTTACGTATCAATTAGCATCAATTATGAGGTCTTAAAGCGTGCATACATCATCTTTATGGTTGATTTTAGTAAATTTATGGTTTTTAGGACTTTTGCATTAGAATTTGCATATGCACGCGTTTTGGAGATTTTTCAGGACTTTCAGGAGTTTTCGGGAAGGATTTGTGAGATTTCAGAAAAGCAGCACTTAACATCGAATGGAGCAACACTTAGCATGGATTGGACTGGATCTACCTTAGCATCAAGGCAGGATTGATCCCAACACCACACTTCAAATCGATCCCAGCTCTTCTCAGATCGATCCCACTACCTCTTTTAGATCGATCTGAGATTGATCCCATGTCTCCACCTAGATCGATCTCACCTCACCATATGGATCGATTTGAGATCGATCCCAACACTTGCCAGGATCGATCCCAGCAAGACCTCAAATCGACCACCTCAAACCAGGATCGACCCCTCTCTCTCACTCAATGTTTCTAGTGAAGTCTCAGACGAACTAAGAAAGTGCATGGAAGTGAAGCAAGACTAAGAAGGAAGAAAAATGAGATCGATCTCACCTTTGTATGGATCGATCTTAGGCACTCAATGCCTGGATCGATTCCAACCTCAGACGCACCTTAGACGCATCTCATTTGGATCAATTGATCTCATGTAAGCGTCCCTAGCTCAGATTGATCACGCACTTACCAACTTCAAGTCAAACACGCTCCAACCTGACCAACTCAAATCTGGATATCACCTAAACCAAGGCCCAAGATCCAAGACAATGATTAGCATTTTGTATTTACTGCGAATTAGGGCTTTTCTCTAAACACTATATAAGCCCTAATTCGCCTCCATTTGAAGAGAGCTTAGTTTTTCTTTCCTTTTTAGGTTTTAATCTTAGGTTTTATTTACTTATGTTGTTCTTCATGTTCTTGGTGTAAAAACCAGATTTCTTTCAAGTTCTTAGTTAATCTCCTGTTTTTCTTTAGCTTTCTTGCTTAGCTTTACTTTGTTGCATATTTGGTGCATGTTGATTTACGTTTTAAGCTTTAATCTCGTATTTTACTTTACTGTTTCATTGCTTTTCTTCATTTCTGGGTTTATGTTCTTGATGTTCTTCATCTGGTTTTGCCAGATATGCATGTTTAGCTCTAAGGTTATGTTTTCTGTTTCATCTGCTTCTACTCCCATGAGTAGTGAGTAGTTCACTAAGTTCCTAAGAATGGGNGTACTAGGGTTGATGTTCTGGTCGTACCTTAGTACCTAAGTTGTTTGATCTTAGATCCCTTATGTTTCACCTGTTCATAATGCTTATTATATTTCTACCCGGAAGGGACTGAAAACCCGCTGTTAGGCCCTTCAACACCGGAAGGTGAGTCATTGAAGGTGTCCGGACCTAGGTGATTTCATAGATTTGTCTTCCCCTTCTAAGGCTTTAGATGTTTGGAAGCTTATTGACTAGAGTAATTGTTGTTAATGCATGTTAGTAGTCACCATCTATGACGGCAGTTGAGTCTGTGATTACCTTTCTTGAGATTGGTTGCCAAGGAACTGGAATTGATTGCATGTGTTGCTACTCTATAGGGGTTAGAGCATTGTATGAGGTATGTTAGGTGCTTAAGTAACCCAGGATAGATCCTTAGTCAATTACCCTATGTCCCCAGGAACTTCTTTACATTGCTTGCACCTTCCACTCTCTGTGCATTTACTCTGTTTTTACTTTCAAGTCTTTTATGCTTCTTTCTGTCTTTATGATTTTTATGTTCATTGCACTTAGGACCTTTTAGCAACAACCCCTTTTAACACTTAGCTTGACTTTAAAGCATCCATCGCATTCCAGATTGCTTAGTGCATTTCCATTATGGATTGACAAACCCATCTATACTACAACGATGGGTAATTGATACCCTTAGGACTTAAAAATCCTACTATCAATTTGGCGCCGTTTCCACTCGTTGATGACATCAGAGCTCTTGAATTAGAACACTCTCGGGAAAGACATGAACACGAACGTGCGGAAAACTTGAGAAGGTTAAACCTCAACATGGCAGACAACGTTGACAGAGACAACCAGAACACCATAGGTGCTGGTGACAATCCCAACACTCACACCGTCAGACATGGAATCAATCCACCTGCAGTTCNACAGTCCAGAATAACAACTTCGAGATCAAGCATAGTCTCATTTCTATGGTCCAGAGCAACAGGTTCAATGGCCTACCTTTGGAAGACCCACTTGATCATCTAGATGAGTTCGACAGGTTCTGCAGTCTGACAAAGATGAACGGTGTGAATGAAGACGCATTCAAGCTTCGCCTCTTACCATTCTCATTGGGGGAGAAGGCACATCAGTGGGAGAAGTCACTCCCCAGGAACTCCATCACAACATGGGATGCCTGCAAGAAGGAATTTCCTGCGAAGTTCTTCTCAACTACCAGAACAGCACACTTGAGAACGACATCTCCGGGTTTGCACAGAAGAACGCTAAAACCTTTTCTGAAGCATGGGAGAGATTCAAAAACTACACTATGCAATGACCCCATCATGGTTTCAGCAAGGCTTCCTTACTTAGCACACTCTACAGAGATGCGTTGCCTAAGATCAGAATGTTGTTGGATACTTCAAGTAACGGGAACTTCCTCAACAAGAGCGTTGTTGACGGATGGGAGTTGGTTGAGAACCTTACCCAATCTGATGGGATTTACAGTGAGGACTATGACAGCACACCTAGAGGTAGTTCTGCTTCTGATGATGGCACTAAGAAGGAAATCAAGGCATCGAATGAGAAGTTGGACTGGTTACTCCTGGGTCAACAACATCAAGTTCACTTACTAGTGTACCTCCTGGCTTCTCATCTACTCATCCTCCTGCTCAACCTTTCAACATTGAAGCTACATTACAACAACTTCTACAAGGACATGCTGCTTATGCAATGGAAACATCAAATAAGTTCAGTGAACTCCAACACAAAATGGATACATCCTTCAGTGCAATCTACTCAAAGATCAACAATCTCACCTCCAGGGTCACCACTCTTAAAGGAAAAACCGCATCCACTTCAACTACTGCGAATGGTCATCTACCAAGAAAGTCTGTGCAGAACCCAAAAGATTACGTCCACATCAATGGCGTCTATCGTGACAAGACGTCTTCTAACAACACTCCAGCTTCCACTGAGGATAGTGTGGATCTAGTTGGGGGGGGAGTTCGTGTTGTAATGAAACTAAAGAAGATAAACCTGCAATAACCAATGCACAGAAGCCATTGCAACCTCCACCAGAAGTGATCACGGAACCATCCTTGCTGAGCAATCATCTGTTTCACAACAGAAGGACGCACCCTTCATTCCACCAACATATGTTACGAGGTTACCTTTCCCTTCCAGATTCAAGAAGGAAGTTATGGCAAAATACCCTTAGGTTTTTGCAAAATCGATGAAGGAAGAAGTAACTCAAGAAGAGGTGGAAACAACTGAAGGACGCAACTCCTTGATAAAGACGAAGCAAGAAGACCCTGGTTCGTTCACACTACCCTGCTCACTTGGAACTTCCACTTTTGATGAATGTCTTTGTGACCTGGGAGCTTCAGTCAACCTTATGCCTATGTCCAGCCAAAAAGTTAGGATTGGATGATTTTAAGACTTCACACATAAATCTGTTGATGGCGGACAGATAAGTTAGGCATCATGTGGGCATATTGGAGAGCTTACCTATCAAGATCAGGGATATAACAATACTCACAGACTTTGTGGTATTAAATATGGATTAAGAGCCTAAGGATCCATTGATCTTCGGAAGACCATTCCTAGCAGTGGTTGGAGCTGTAATCAATGTCAAGAAGGGTCACATTAAGCTGAACATAGGGAGAGGACCAAAGATGATCCTCAACATAAAGATTAACCCCAAGGACCTCACTGCCCAAGGTCAGCTGGTATCTGAGAAGGAACTGAATGAAGACAACCCGAAGAATGGGTACTCAAGTGTTGAAGAAGTTGAAGATGGATTGGAAAAGGAATCAACGAAGTCTGGAATGCACTGTGACGTCTTCAAACTTGTTAAGGAACCTGATATAGGAGCTTCTGCTGAAGTGAAGGAAATCAGGACATTGGAAATGTCCAAAGGTGAAGGCAACCTTAAGGAGCCAGGAAAAGGAAATCCTGAGTTTAAACTCAAACCTGAATGTGTGCCACCTCTTAAGCCACCTTCAAACATCCCAATCTCTGAAAAATATTTTGAGCCCCAAAACCGAACCTTGGAAATCAAGAATGGAGACCAAGTGTTCTTACTCCACAAAGGGTTCAAGTATTATCTTGGAAATGTGGATCCAGTGTGTCCCAAAACCTTCATGATCAAGAAAGACCTTTCTGAGGAAGACATCATACTTGTTGTAGAAGTTGATGAAAAACAAAAGCTGAACTCCAAAGTTGAAAAGAACTATGACAAAGGAGCCTTTTCAGAGAAGACCTCGGTTTTCTTCAGAGAACCGTCTCGGGGTCGTTAATCCTAAAAAAAAGAAGTCAAGCTTAGTGACTTAAAACAAGCTCAATTGGGATGAAGTCCCATGTTTATCTTTCTATATATTTCATTTTCGATGTTTTTAATTTTAAGTACTTGATTTAATGCGTTTTAGTTTTATTTTGTTTTGGTGTCTTAGGTACTTATGGATTGAGTTTCGGGAATTTTTCAATGAGGAGAAGAGATGGGACATGGGTGATATGCATTTTCAACATGTTGATCAAATGAGAGGATGTCCGGACCCATGCGTTTTCAATGAAGAAAAATCAATCCATGCTTGCTCATGATTGATCTGAGATGATCGATCCAACACAAGACGTGATCGATCCAATCAATGTCGGGATCGATCTAGGGAGTGAACGTGATCGATCCAAAAAGAGGAAGTTACGATCGATCCAATGCACAGCATGTGATCAATCCACATGGCCCGTGACTAAAATCATGATCGATCTCATGCTCAACAACGATCGATCCAGGACTTGTTGGGGATCAATCCGGACCTCTACACCGGGATCGATCTATGCGTTCAACCGTCATCAAACCGGTTTATTGAAGATGCAATCAACCCGAGCAAAATGAGAACAATTCTAACCAAAAAGTGTTAATTTCGAGCAAAGCAGCTCTCACTCAAAGACAAGGGAACACCTCCATGCCCACTTTCCCACTTGCATCCTTTTACCCCATGGGCAAAAGATCACCTCCATCTCCCATCACTTCTCTTACACACCCACAACCCCATCACACCATTGTATCCTCTTTACATCTCCTCCACATACAACACCTTTACTCCTCCACCAAAACCTTCCACTCACCACCAACTCCCCAAAAATCAAACCACCCTCTATATTAAGGAAATATTCCTTCTCTTTCTCTTTACGACTTCAAAATTTTCTAAGCTCCAAAAAACTTTGCACTCTAAAATCGTTTTACTCAAAGGCAACTCTCACAAGAAGCAATTACTCTTCCAAAGGCTTTTCAACAAGAACTAAGAACTTTCAAAATCGGTTTCATCTCTTACACATTTTCTCTTTTCACTCTATCTCACCGGCTTCAACACTTTCTTTACAATAATCGGTTTCAATCTTCAAACTTGCAAAAAACGTTTTTTTTACTCCACTTAAGCTTGTTGAAATCGTTTGAACTAGACAATAAGGAAAGGTTTAAAATGTGAATTTAACTTGTTGATTGCTTAAGCACCCTTCATATATATTCCGTTTTTCTTCAAAAGCGTTCTTGAACTTAATGCTTGTTGAATGCCTTAAAGCCTTCGAAAACTACTCATTCATTCTCCTTGGTATGTTGTCTTTTCAAGATTAGAAAATGTCTCAACCATCAAGTGGAAGGATCATGAGAAGACAACGAAGGGAGAGAGCACTCTCTGGAGCAAGAAGGCATGAACAAGAAATCTCACCTGAATTTTCACCAAGTGCCCGAGGACAGGAGATTTCTAACCGTTTACAACAAACACGGGACAACATGGAAATTCAAGATCACTACAACCTTCTAATTGCGCAAGAAAAACAAGAACGAGAGAGAGAACGAGCAAAGTTCGAACGATCCTGAAGAAGGTCGAACGTTATTAGGGGAAAGCAGATTGTTGTTGAGGAAGAAGATAGTAGCGAGGATCCCACATATCAACTGGGTGACGAAGAGAGCACTGAGGTGCAAGAGTACAATACGGAGTTTGCTGGTTCAAGAACGCAAGAGGAAACTTCCAGAAATGAGATTGAAGAAGGTGCTGAGACTTACTACCTAGAGTCCCTGATAGGTTAAGAATTCAATCATAAACTAACACTGCAGAGAACAGTTCAAAGAAGTATAGCAAGGTATCCAATCAAAGAGAGCAGAAGATTCACGCTCAGTTTAAAACTTTGAACATGGCTAAAGCGAGAATAATAAATTAGATTGTGATCAAAATAGTAATTAAAAACGGTTTAAAACTATAATAATAAAACGATAGGCATTAGGTAAATCCATAGGTATTCAGGTTTAAAGTCAAGTAAACATGCAGGATTTTGATTGAAAATAGTTTTGAACATGAAAAACGAATGTGGTTTAATCTCCTCTCGGAGTATTAAACCCTATGATCGAATTGCCAGAGACAAACTCTCGCCGTCTTTAAAACAATTCGATCATGCATTAAAATTCAGATTCAATAGTTCATAAGCATTTAAAAAAATACTCTCGCAAGTAAAAACACTTATTCATCTGAATTAGGTCAGGTTTCTAAATCAAATCTCTTTGTATTTATTAACCTTTAATCATGATTAAGATAATTCATGCATTAAGAACAAATTTAGACTAAGAACCTATCAATTTCAATTCTACAATGTTAAACCTAACATTCAAACCTGTTTTCCCATAGGAAAACCGTAAAACCTAACTAGTGAACTACTCAGACATATCAAAGAAAAGACAAATCAATTTCTGAGAAGAACACAAATTGAAATCAAATAAATAGATATATTAAAACTAGATTCAGAATTTCTTCTCCAAATACAGGGTTCAGGAATTCTTTCTCCCAGTAAAGCTCTCAAAGTTTGCAAAAGTAAAGATAAAATAAAATAACCTAAGCCAAAAGGCTTTTATAGTTCTAAAAAGTAAAAATCTAAAATATTGAAATATGGATTGCTTTAGAGGACTTTTGTGCAAAATTGGAAATTCAAGTCCTTCTCGGGTGATCTGCCCGATCGATCTAAGTCTGGCCGATCGGGCAGATTGCCCTATTTCTCGATCCCTTGTTTGTTGCTCGATCGATCGGAATATCCGAAATTCTCCAGGGATATTTTCCCGATCGGGCAAGTGATGTGCCGATCGTGCAAACCATTTCTTCACTTAGTCATTGTTCTGAAACTTCTGAAATGCTCTGAAATATCCTGAAATATTCCTTTTAGCTCTCAATCGACCCGAACACCTAGAAATCCTGAAATATACCAATTTACAAGGAAAACAATCGGAATAATGCAGAATAGCAGACATAAATGCCCACTATAATGCATTAAAACCGAGTAATATCAACTCCCCCAAACTTAGATCTTTTCTTGTCCTTAAGTAAAGCAAAAACCATTCCGGAGAAAAGGTTTGAAAACGGACCACACAGAATCTCACGAAACCTCAAAAACCATAAGCACAGTTTCAAATCCTAAAAGACACCAATCTCAAAAAACTACCTAGACTAGACTGTTTACCACCATTGAACCAACATATCGTTTCCTACTTTAAATCTCAAATCAATGAAGTATTAAATCGAATCAACCAGCTCTTTAATTTCATTTAAGTTCAAACACATGCATTCTCATCTATGGTATATCAATCAGTTTACTCAAATACCTTTTCTATCGAAATGCCCATACCAAATAGAGCATTAATCGACTTCTGGTCTTGATCCTTTTTCTCCCTTTTTCACTTCTCTTTTTTCTAAAGATTCGCACTTTTCTGCTTTTTTCTTTTCTTTTGTTTTCATGTTCGCAATTTTCTGCGTTTTCATGATTCTAACTGTTTTTCAACAGCCCCGGCAATGACTACGGACTTCAAGGTCACGCTTTCAACAATTTTTCTAAACCGGTTTTTTCTTCTTTCTTTTTTTTTATTTTCTGAAGGAAGAGAGAAAGGATCCGGACCGTACTGGAAGAACTTGTCTGCTTTACAGAACACTGAAGAGCAAGGTACCTAATTCTCAAAGTAAATCAACACCATAGAAAAGAATACTTCGATTTTAGATTAAGTCCTATTAATGCAGGGCTAGCATCAAATCATCAATAACTTCAAAGACCAGAACTTTCAGAAACAATCAATCAGCAATGGGGTTCCAATCCTAATCTAAACAATCAATCTAAGTTAGTAATCCAGAAAGATCGAAAGCCATACCCTCACTTGGTTAATTATCATCGTTGGTTTCAGTCATGGTTCCTTTGACTCTAAAAGACACATCAAATTCAAAACAAAAATTTTGAAAAATTCATCATTTCTGACAAAATACCAAAATAGAAATCAGAATCGAGTTAGTACATACTCCCTCCCCCATACTTACTTCACACCGTCCCAATGTGATAATAAATGAAGGAGAAGGATATAATAGAAACAAATAAGTATCAAAAAAAGGAAAATAGAAAAAGACATGAGTCCAAAAGTGAGAAAATACTACAAAGATCACTTAGTCACAATGTCCACCGGATCCGCCAGCTGCATTGCATCATCCTCTTTCTCCTCATGCTTCTGCTCATCATCCGCTTGTCTCCTTGGTTGCTTGAAGCATCTAGAAACAGTCCTCAAGATCCACCGCATGAGACTGTTGTTGTCCCTCATAAGTTGGTTTTTCCTTTGCTAAGATTCCATGAGGCAAGCAATCTTGTCATCCTGAGTCATATCTTCACGAACCGGTGGAAGAATATACTCGCCTCCTCGATGTCAGGGAACTCAGCATCATCTTCAGCTTCTTCTCTGCGATGTCGTTGGTTGAGACGATGACAACCTAGAGCACTAGTAACAGCAACGGGCTCGTGGGTGAGGTGCTCTACACCAAGTAAGAACTGAACATTCTCGAAAGAAGTGATGCTTTGCAGCTCGGGGTTCGGCAAATGAATTTGGCAAATTTGGCCCTCCAAATTCTCAAAGAAATAGTTCCTGAAAGTGGAGTGATCAAACTCCCCATATACTCGATCCGTGTCAGGTTCCTCATCGCAAGAAATTTTCGTTCATCTAGAGACTGAGCAAATAACCAACCAAGGTTGGCATCATGCGTGTGGCGATCTTGGTCAGTCTCGTAGTGCTCCAATGTGGATCGGCTAACGGCGTAGTGAATAAACTCGAACTCAAGGTTCCTAATGGAACTGGATTCCTCCTTGCGATAGAAAGTGAGGCTGATGATCTTACAGAGCAAACGCAGATTCAGGTTACGGATGAGAGTCAGCTTGGCACTCTTAGACTCAAAACGACCACGGGCATTGATGCCCCAAAGATCATGGAGATGATGAAAGGTTGGTGTCTTGGACTCATAGTCGCGGCGAGAAAAGCCAAAAATAGGACCAAACTCGATCATCAAGATCTTGTAGAGACGTTCCAAGACAAAGAATTGAACCTCGGTCTCAGACATTCGTGGATGCTTATGATCCTCACATTTGGAACTCACAATACGGAACGAAGCGAGAACTTGCTTGGCCAATTCCTTGTAAAGCGGGTAGGACCGGAAAGGGAAATCGCCGAACTGGATAGTCTGAAGCATTGCTTCAATGTCTTCAAGAGCACCAAGATGCATTAGGACATCCTTCCCAGCAAATCGAGTGGGCTCGAACTTCGTCTGGATGAAGATGTTATAAAACAGGCTATCAAATCGGTCCCACTTGTCCGTAATCTTTCTTTCCTTCCAAGACTTGTGTTTTCTGAGCTCGGGAATAGTGAAATCAAGGTTGCAACGGAATGGTAACTCAGCTTTCCTCGGCAAAGGATGGTTCATAAATTTTGGATCAATGATAGGATCAACGGTCGGTTCACTGCTCGATGCAATTCCCTTGCCCTTTTCTGCAGCGGTGGGCTTGGCTTTCTTAGTAGCTGGTGGTGTGGTGCAACCGGAGGCTCGTTCACGTGCCATGTTCCTGAAAGGAAAGAACTCAAAAGAAAAATGATGTTTCGATCAAGTCATAACACAACAAGCAATGGTTTGTCAACTCATGAGCAATCCTAATAATCAACTAGCAAGAAAGAATGACATTGAAACCAAGAAACGTAATGAAGCAATGAGCAATGATCGAGCAATGCCTAGTTGGAACTAAAAAGAATCAAGAGGCTTCAATATGATAATGAAAAGAGTGAAACCAAAAGCATGGTTACGTAACATAGCAAACTATGTAAACGATGGTGAGCAATGATTTAGAGCAAATGTCAAGCAAACCTAACAAGAAATCAAGAAGGGAAACATCGAATAATCATGATGCAATGCACTTCATACTTAGAATCCAAAACCGCATCAACCATGAACAACAAGCAATCCAAATGTAAGCTTATACATCAATTGAGCACAAACAATCCCAAATCAAACAACGAACCAAAACCCCAATCACCCTAAGTGAAATTCTAAACAATCAAAACCCAAACTAAACAAATCAACATACATTAATCCAATCAAGCATCAAAGAGAGTAATGAGGTACTCTAAGTCTCAATTCCAATCCTAAAATCTAGACAATCAAAAGAACCCAAAATATACCCTAATTTCCGGATGAAAAAGGGAAGAAAGCTCAACAATACCTTGATGAAAAGAGAAAAGGCTGATAGAATTGAGTAGAGCACGGAAAATTTTGTGGAATAGAGTCCAAAATCACCAAAAAATAAGGATTGAGTGAGATAGGTGTGGGGTGATTGTGAGAGAGTTTGGAGAGAAAAAAAAGAGGTGGAAGTAGGGTTTTGCAAAAATGGCGAAGAAAAGGGGTGAAAAACCGGCTCAATCGAATTAAATCCGGTTAAAATCAGAAAATCCGGTTTATCTTAAGCAGTTGAGTCAATAATCCTTTCATTTCAGAGAACTCTCCTTTCAGTTATGAGATTTCTGAGTTAGCAGCCATTACATGAGCTTTGGTTCGACGATCGAACTCTGGGCAATGGTTGCTATTGCTGGCTGCTAAGTTCTCTATTAGACGATAAGCATCTGGAACTGGTTTTTGCATGAAATCTCTATCACTTGCTAAATATAAGGATAGTTGGTACTTATGTTTAATTCCTCTATAGAAGGTATTGAGGAGACTCACATATGAGAATCCGTGATGTGGAGAATCACAAAGCAGTTCTTGGAATCGTTCCCAAGATTCATAGAACGATTCCACAGAAGTTTGAGCAAAGGCAGAGATCTTGTTCCTCAAAGCATTAGTCCTAGTAGTGGTGAAGAACTGACTAATGAACCTGGATTTGCAGTCATCCCAGGTTACTATGGATCCTGCAGGTAGAGACTTCAACCAGCGAAGTGCCCTGTCAGCTAAGGAGTTGCTGAACAAGCTGCAGTGCTTGTAATCCTCGGATACCCCATTCAGTTTGATGGTGTTGCAAATATCCTCAAAAGTGTCAATATGATTCATTGGGTGCTCGTGAGGTAAACCACTAAATTGGTTGCTTNATGCTGAACGTTCTGAGGGTTTGGAATTTAATTTCCTGGAGGAATTATGTTGTTGATTGCTCCTTGTTGGTCTTATGGCACTTGATTTCCATTACCACCACCTTGTCCTTGGTTAATGAGCTAATTAAGCCCCATAACAGGTGGTGCTTGTTGACCGTCGGGATCAAACGGATTGACTTGATGGACGATATCAGCCATTGAATTGGATGAGCTAGCTTCTTTCTTTGCTTTTCGGTTTGAATGTTCTAGCCTTCCAAGTTGTGAGTTACTGAGGTTGAGTATCGCAAATGATTTGTCAGATCTTCTGTTCATACACTTGTAAGACAAAGACAAGCAAAGAAGAACGAGATGAGTACTGAAAAATAAAAGCCTTATACGAGATTCTAATTAAGAACAAATTTAGACTAAGAACCTATCAATTTTAATCCTACAATGTTAAACCTAACATTCAAAACTGTTTTCCCATAGGAAAACCCTAAAACCTAACTAATGAACTACTCAGACATATCAAAGCGAAGACAAATCAATTTCTGAGAAGAACACATAATGGAAATAAAATAAATAGATATATTAAAATTGGGTTCAAAATTTCTTCTCCAAATACAGGGTTCAGGAATTCTTTCTCCCAGTAAAGCTCTCAAAGTTTGCAAAAGTAAAGATAAAATAAAATAACCTAAGCCAAAAGGCTTTTATAGTTCTAAAAAATAAAAATCTAAAATATGGAAATATGGATAGCTTTAGAGGACTTTTGTGCGAAATTGGAAATCCAGGTCCTGCTCTGGTGATCTGCCCGATCGATCTAAGTTTGCCTGATCGGGCAGATTGCCCTATTGATCGATCCCTTGTTTATTGCTCGATCGATCAAAATATCCGAAATTCTCCAGGGATATTTTCCTGATTGGGCAAGTGATGTGCCCGATTGTGCAAACCATTTCTTCACTTAGTCATTCTTCTGAAACTTCTGAAATGCTCTGAAATGTCCTGAAATGTTCCTTTTAGCTCTAAAACGACCCGAACACCTAGAAATCCTGAAATATACCGATTTCCAAGGAAAACAATCGGAATAATGCAGAATAGCAGACGTAGATGCCCACTTTAATGCATTAAAACCGGAGTAATATCAGGCCTTTCTCTCTAGGATCTTCAAGGGGACTCGGTTCCCCCACAAACCAACAATGGGCGCTCTTGGGATAGGGAAGGACATGTCCCACCTTTTCAAGAACATCGGCTTAGAAAAGCTCAAGACCACTTATAATGACATATATAAGGAAGAAACCTGCCACTTCCTTGCAACGCTTCAACTTCACTTTGAGGATGATGACATGCAAGGGTACATCACATTTTTAGTGAGGGGCGCGGATATGATCTCTCTATAATGGAACTAAACCATCTCTACGGGGTCTCAAGCGATGGAAACATCGATAGCCTTCCTGATTATGCCAAGGAAGAGCTATCTTTGTTATAGACGACAATAGGGGAGAGGATTATAGTGCTAGAAAAATGAAGTGTTTGGGGATTAGGAATCCGGTTCTGCGATACTTTCACAAGGTACTTGCGAACACCATATTCTCAAGAGAGATGACGGAGAATGTTACTGAAGGGGAGATAGAACTGATTGCTACGGCCTTGAAGCCTATGATGCATTACACATCAGACGGGCGTCCACTACAAGGGGGTAGGGCTAACTCTAGCATGTCCCGGATTTTATTGAACCAACTGATGGGTTACAAGGACTGGGCTGTTTCGAACTGCAGGAGAAACGTCCAAGGAACTTTGACAGTTGGGGGAATCGTTACCCCCATACTCCGAGCTTGCAACGTCCCTCTCGAAGGACAAGGTCAACCAGCAAGGATGATTGACCTGGGCTATCTGAAGAATTCCCAATTCTTTGATGGGAAAATTTCTGAACATAAGTATAGTTTTGTTCATCCAGTCTTTGGAATGGCACTTATGTTGCTCCCCAACGAAAAGCTAACAACAATAAGGAAGGGGAACAACCTAGACTTCCAACCGAACAGTGAAGCTCTATACTCTTGCCAACATGCAGAGAGAAAGGAGATAGTTGAGGAAACAAATGTTGAAATAACGAACGCCTCAGTTGCTCAAGAGCTTGATGAACCCGGCTGCTACTATTACGAAGAGAATCCCACAACTAGACAAGGAAAGAGCTTAGTAGCAGCTCATAAGAACTTGGGGAAGCTTCAGATATGGAGCAAGTTTCAGGACAACTACATCACAAAGATCGATCCCAAGCAAGCATCCCTTAGTCCGGATCGATCTTGCACCCAACCACCCGAAGGCAATCACGCTCCAACCCGACCAACTCGAATCCGGATACCACCTGAAGCAAGGCCCAAGATCCAAGACAATGATTAGCATTTTTGTCTGTAGTGTGAATTAGGGCTTTTCTCTGAACACTATAAAAGCCCTAATTCGCCTCCATTTGCACAAGCTTAGTTTTTCTTTCCTTTTTAGGTTTTAGACTTAGGTTTTATTTTCTTTTGTTGTTCTTCACGTTCTTGGTGTAAAAACCAGATTTCCTTTAAGTTTTAAGTTAATCTACTGCTTTTCTTTCATTTCCTTGCTTAGCTTTAGATTGCTCTTTAGTTTTTGCATCTTGATTTTCGTTTTAAGTTTTAAGCTTTTGATTAAAGTCCGCATTTTCGTTTCTGTTCTTCGTTTTTCGGTTTGTGTTCTTACTGTTTTTCCTTAGATCTTCATATTGGAGTTAGTGTTTTCGTTTCTTGTTTCTTCTGCTTCTACTCCCATGAGTAGTGAGTAGTCACCAAGTTCCTGAGGATGGGGGTAGACAAGGGTTGATTTCTGGGTTTTCTTAGGTACCTAAGTTTTTTGTTGTTAGATCCCTTCTGAACTCTCTCAGCTTAATGCTGACTGCACTCTTACCCGATAGGGATGGAGGCCCGCCGTTAGGCCCTGCAACACCGAGAGGTGAGTATTTGCAGGTGACCGGACCGAGGGGGTTATAGAGACTCGTTTCCCCTTCTCTGTGAATAGTCGTGGAAAACGAGTTAGCAGGGGTAGTAGATTTTAATGCCTGCTAGGTAGTCATCGTCTATGACGACAGTTGATTCTATGATTATCTTG